>CAJPEX010001280.1:26971-62185 GCA_905338405.1 Notodromas monacha | reverse complement strand
GGTCTTTTACCCAGAGATGGGTTTGTATTTTTGTTATTTTATTGGCAGTTTTGCCGACTTGGCACAATTTGTTTAATTTTACTGCCCTGTGAAGGGGTTTGCTAGCAGCTGTAGGCGCGTCCCGAGATGCGCCGATTATTGCACAAACAATTTTAGTTGCTCCCTTTTATTAAGAGGAAAAAATTCCGCACATTTGGTATCGTTCGGATCAATAAAATAATTCGAACGTGCAAACATGTATTTAAGCCCATTGAGGAGTAAAACTGAGGTGGTGCCTCGGAAAATGTTTGAAAAAAACTGGCCATATCCTATCTGTCTCATATAATTAGAACCATTTTCGTCAATGAGAAAGACGGGTGCTAAAATCATGACATTCACAAGAAAATCTGTCGTTTTTCCTCCAATTCTGCAAGTACTTGTAGGTGAAATGAGTAAATAATGGTGTCACAATGTTGTTGGACTACGTGAAGATTTCCATACTTGATTAATATTTAAGCATTATTTTCAGCTTGTCCAAAATCTTCAAAACATGTTTCTCAGATCCCTCAGCTCATACATACGACACCTTCCCTCCTACTAATGAATTGGAATCTTTCTTTTAAGGAATGGTACACCAGTACACGTTTTTAAGAATTATGTCTGAACGTCGCAATTCAGGTAGACGTGAAGCTCTGCCGTGAAATACAACATTGAAAAGAAAGAATGTCACATTTTACTACTGTACATTATCTAAAACGAAACAAAAATATTTTAAGGGAATTACTTATAATATTTTCAATATGGAATATGAGAAAACAGACAACAGCAGGGAAGAAAGTGCTTCTTGATGCGTGAACTACTGGTTCAAAGAGCTGGAAAGATATTCTTTCATACAGCGTATTTCGCTTCGCAGATGAAGCAGAAAAAAAAAGACAGGAAGCATGCAATATGCAAAAAAGAAAAAAAACAGTGTATATACAAGTTCCGCACTTTTTACCGTCTGCTCGTCTTCGTCAACCGCGCTTAAGGTAGCGAACTTAATTTTTCTCCACGAGCGTCTAGCTATGAGGACCCCTCTCTCTTCGCAAAGAAACGTACGTACTAAAACTGCAAGGTGAGGTCTTCTCAAGGCGAGGACTTATATCAAGGATCCCCAGACTCTACGAAGACGACGAGGGTTTGTCTTGATGCTTTCCATACGAACATTTCCCACGTGGGATCCCCTCTCTCCTTATTTCCTAGAAGCTTGTTCCGAGAGTCTCAATATCTATTCCAGGCTTTTCCGAGGGGATCCGAAAGATACGGCTGACTCTGGATCCCTTCGGACTTGGCAGAAAATTAATATTCACATTTATGTCTGGAACCCCATCTTCGTTCTCAATGGGTTCCCATTTTCAGTTAACCGTTGGACTCGTCATTCATATATATATGCGTTTGCAGTCGTATGTTTCGGATCATATGCCTGTCAATTTCATGCGATAGAAATTCCTGGAAAATCATGTGAACAGCAAAATCGTTATCTTGTAGGTCTGATTTTTCCGCATATTCTCCTGCGTCGTATACGTGCATATCAGGTGGATGAAAAAACGTTTATAATTGTTTTCATCAACCACAGACATAGTGTTAAACCTCCGCGACAAGGTGCCACCCTTAAAGTGCCAAGTGACTTCATGTCTTACTTATGTCGTCGTCTTTTCCAAGCTGCGAAAACGCTTGTAGACATTTTTTCTTGTTTGTATCCTGGATTTCATGCAAAACGTTTTGATCCAGAATAAAATATATTCTTGTGCGCAATCAAAGTTTCTAAAGATTCCGCGTTTGATTCATGAAACACTAACTTTAACCTTCTGTTGATTTTATCCGCCACCTTAAACATTTAAATAATTTTTATTAAATCTTCAAGACATTTCCAAATTTATTCGGATACTGCGCGATTTAATGTTCACGTTTTAGGGTTCCGAAATTTGATAGCTTTTTCTGCTAATTTTGGTGATAAGGACGACATCTACCAGTAGAAAATATTAAATATTACCTACTTAGGAACATTTGAAAATGTCAAAACAATTCACCATAAATTGTTCAGTCATTAATTCCAACAAAATTAAACTCAGGTTCCTAGTCTTGGCAAGAAAAACTCCTGAGCTGGCGATAAAAATCTTGAACATTTCTAAAAATAAACCCTGCTATAAGACAAAAGTCGTGATGGTTTTGTCAAATTTGTTTTGCAGTCGAGCAACTTTTGTTTTAGTTTGTAGCAACGATTGAGCAGAGTTGGCCAAGATTTGAAAGCAAGCAGCAGACATTGCACTATGCAAACGTAATATAACTACATTTTGTAACATGTACAAAGGGTATATATGTAAAACACTAACTTTTCGCAAGGCTATTTCGTAGTAGAAGACGACTTCACGCTGATCAACTTGAAAAACTCAGGGCCGTCCATGAAAGTTCAGCCTATAACTTTTTTCATACATATCTAAAACGGGAATGCTTTCTTTTCTCATGCATGCCCAGTCTTCCAAAACAACGAAAAGACTTAGATTATCTTACAAACATTAATAAAAAGGTACTCCACCAAATCTTAGAAGGCCAGGAAAAAGTGTTAGCTTTATATGATTTTTCCCGAAATATTCATTCGCATTTTTTTATCAATTAAAAATTACCTGAGAACCGGCAGAGCACCTTGCACTTTAATGTTTGCAGAATGATTTACTTGTATACGTAGTGAGATACTCATCATTGTTGACAATTATTTATTCATGCACTTTTACATTATTCATACATTTTGTGCTTTATTTTCTTTTACTGCTGTACCTTTATACATAATCATTTTTGATACGCTGGAATATTTCAAACGGATGCGTTAATTTGAGGAGGACGAGGAAAATCTTGGCAACCTTTTGAACGCCGAAGAGGAGCCAGCTTCAAAAAAACGATTTGTTGAATTATATTTTAACTGGCGTTCATGGATTCAAAGGAATTATGCATAGATTTTTAAAATGCTACCTGATTCAGTGCTGAACAAAATTTTTTTTTCAATTGACAGAGTTTCTCATTTCGCACAATATATGCTGTCTGTGCAATTCTAGAACAGCCTCTTCAAGATCAACGCTGTCATCGAAAATATGCTAGAAGTTTCTTATGAACCCTTACCCCCTGGAAAGGCTGTCATGAAAAAAAAAACGAAAAGCGGAGACAGTTTTGATGAGACACTTTTCCGCTGTGTCGGACACGGAGGAAACACGCATGTGTCATGTTCCAACTCTGCATAAACGGCTTCCTCATTAGCCTCGAGCTTCGTTGTCAGAAGCGTCGACGCAACAGGAAAAGGATGAAAAGCGGAAAACCCAGCCACATTATAAACCAAGGGCAACAACAGCAAGCAGAGAGCTGACGAAAAATCTGCACACTTTGTGGATGGGTTTTCCAGTTTTGCTCAAGTTACCCGAATTAAGTGGCCGTGATTTGCATATTCGGTCCGCTCCTGGGACTTAATTGAAAAGGAAAGTTTTCTTGGCGTCTTTCTGGCGATTGTAATGGAAATAAAAAGCCACCGGGTTTGAAATTCTCTTGCTCTCTCTCCAACGCCCCCGTTTCTTGTTAAGTTTTCATTCGACGAGACTTGGTACTCTGCTGAAATTGAAACTCCGCAAAATTTTTCGGTGCTAAAATAGGAGGACGTTAAAAATAAGGTTCTTCAGTATTTAGTGACTTAGTAAAAAATTTGGTCATTTTAGGTCTGGTGCTCCCTGCTACCGCCTTGTCTTCATAAAACTTTTGCTTTATCTCAATAACGGCAATATAGCTTTCACCACTTTAAAAATACAATATTAAAGTTCATGCCATTACATTTCAAGTAACTTAAATTTGTAGTTCTTGTTCAGTGAATAACATATACTACTTAACATATTTCAAGCGTGCATCAGATGGCTAATCGCCACGTGATTTCTTATGAAGTCTCATCACGTTCATGAGAGGTTCATCCCAGTTGCGAGTGTCCTTATGTTAATACTTTTCAAATGAGCGAAGCAGCGTTTATCCATTTAGATTTACATTTAAAGATCGTGTGGAATTATATCCGAAATTTCATCAAGATCCTGTCAATGTCTGCAGAGCATGACAATTATGGAAGCTGTGAGATGCTGCTTTTCTGCGCCGCTCTCAATACAATTTCAGTTAATGTAATTGAAATATTTTGAATTAATTTGTTATATTGATCCGCCTCATCTTCGATAATGTTAATAGACTTGAAGTAACTAATCCTGTACAACGAATTTAATTCCAGAACTTTCCCCGTGAGGATCGGAATGACGATCAATAGAAGCAGGAAATTACAGCGCTCAACTCATTCTCGTCCGCCCTATATATTTTGAAACTGATGCGATCAAGGAAAACTCAATTAGCTCTGCTCCACGTTCATTCCATCAACATTTTGCATATATATTTTAGTACTTCAAACGAGGAAAGGATCATCATGGACCTGCTGTTGGAAGCTGATTCGCTTTCAGCAGCAGCAGAGGCACACCAGCAGCATTCTCAAGCGCATTCAAGCTGATGGATGGCAGGAGTTCTGAGGTGGAAAAAAGTAGTCTACTTGCTTATTTCCTATTACCGTTATTATAAGATAGGTTTTCTTGTTTTTGCTCATCCTTTATATATCGCGCATGTGTCAGGCTTGATGAAGCCGCAATGTAGGTGCTGCTGGTGTGCAGACCTTATGCAAAAGCAGGCTCAGCCTGATGAGATTTTGCAGGAGAATGACATGCATGCCTTTGCGTACATGTCTCGAGTACAACAGATTCTTAGACATTCCTTAATTCTCACGAATCCTATGGCTTACGATTTCAAAAGTGCCAGTATTTAACTGAGTCATTTCCTGGAGTGATTGACGAGGAAAACAAATGCGAATCAATCAACTCAAAGGGAAGTTTAATTGACTTTCCTTGTTCGACCGAGAGCTTCAGTAAGTTCAAGATGTACGGGAACTCGCTTCAAGTACATTTCTTACCATCCCTTTAAAGGTCCCCAAAGAAGTAACGTAATCGGAGAAAATGGGCCCGGTGCAAGACCTTTCAAGAAGAAGGCTCAGTGAGCAAGAATCGCCGAGTTTCTGGTCCCCGAAAAGCTCTCGAAGGTATACGAGTAGCAGGAATGCGGGTCTTCGGGTTATTCGAGTGAATGCTTTATCACTACCGAAACTGCTACTATGCCAAACATTTCTGAAGGGTTTTTTGCAATTTTGTGAAACTGCTTCTTTTCATTTCACGAAACAGTTGAAGGGGCAGAAAATTCGGACAAAAACGCTTCTTGGCACTGATGGTGATAATTTCATTCTATAGCATAAAATAAATAAATGGTTCATTCAAACCCAAAAATACGAACATATTCGTGTTCGGACTCTTGTTTTAGTAAATATACTTCAATCGGAATTTGTTTAATTGGTTCTCTGGTTCATCAAAAACCAAAAATAAATCCCCCGAAAATCAAATAAATCCTTTTTTCTCAAAATAAAGATACAGAATATAACTGTGAAGAAGAAAATCACAGAATTTGATCTTCTGGCATCAAAAAAACCCCAACAAGCAAATGAAAAGTATAGGTTCCATAATCTATTCTATACTATGTATAGATGATATTCATAACGACTCCAAAAAAGAAGCACAAAATTTATTACTTTTTATTATGAATATCAGTAAATGTATAATTAAATTCATTTTCACTTCTGTAAATATCAATCAGTCCAAGAATTATCCAAATCTTAAAAATGAACAATTTTCGATTTTTCTAGGAATGTGTTGGATCATGTCCAGATTTTGATTGGATCTTAAATCAGATTCTAAAAAGCATCAAGTCTCCTCAAGTCGAATCATCCTTATGTTGGGGTGTCCAAATTTTGGGGTCTCATCGTATATTCATTTGTGCGAGGCAAATTAAGAGAATATATTTGGGACTCTGCCAGCATCACGCTGTCTGCATTCAACACTGTATTGTTGTAGTCGTCTTACATATAAGAAGGGTTTAACGCTTCGAAAACGTATTCTATGCTTAGCTAGCGAGTGGCACTAACCTAGGGGTTGAGGCGAGAACCCATACTAGCTAGCTAGCACTAATCCTTTTTCTGGCTTCTTTCCCGCTCTGGTCCTCAGGAATCCGATTCCCTCAGCGAAAAAACTTCAGCTTACCGCGGAAAAACTATTCTCAGCTATTTTTCTTCGGCACTCTGGCAAAATGAAAGATTTTACCATATAAGCAGAGAATTTTCCCTTCGATATATTTTAAAAATCGTGTGATCCAGCTCAGGTTTTCTTTTTCCATCCCAAGTCCACCACGAGAATTATAAAATGGACACGTAAATATGAGGAATTTAAAAAAATCAGCGTCAGATACACGGAAACTAAGGTAAATCCTCAAACCCTTGCCAAAATATTTCCACGACTCTCACTTTGATTGATGCAGATGCTTTGTTCGAATTCAAATAATATAAAAAACCACACGTTGAGTTATATTGAAAAGCTATGAAGCACGCTGCCTTGACCCTATAGTTCTGGAATTCCACGTTAGCAGAATAAACTGCAGGAATTCGAATATTGTGTAATTGTAGCTCATAGAATACAGCACGAAGATCTGAAATAGAGTTCGTCGTTTTCTTTGTTCGGAAAAAAGTTCAATGAAAAAAATAAGCAATCCATATATAAGAAGAATACGTAGTACAGTACTTTTTTCGAATGCTAAATTCTTCGTTAATTTTAAAAATATTTTTGATTACTCGTTCAACGCAACTGCTTTCATCAGTCCCAAAAACCTCGAAAGAGCAATAAAATGGACAACATTTTATTAATTCAGAAGGCAAATCAAATTCTTCCTACAGTCAGCAGACAGACAGAAACCCAAACATGTTTTCAAAACTTTGCAAAAATATATTCACGACGACTCTCACCTTGATATTAAGACCGAAGATTCATTCGAATTCTAAAAATATTAATAATCGCATGTTCAATTATCGAAAAGCTGTGAATCACTGTGCCTTGAGATTCTTTATGACGAGCAGCTGAATCAGTTGATAAAATCCGATTCCAATTGTAGCACTATAACAGAACAGCAGGAAGATTTTCAATTGAATTTATTTGTCCAAAAAGAAAAAAAATTTCAATGAAAAAAATGCAATTAATATATGAGAGGAGTGCGTAGTATTATTCTCGAATTGTGAAATTTTCGCATTCCTGACGTCAGTTACGACAACTTCCGCCGCTTTCCCCGTCGACAGGAGACCAGCAACTGGGGGCCAGAGTTTCGGCGCCCGCCGGGTTCTTTCCAGCATGGCGCAGCGGAGGCATCAACATGCGCCAGTGTCAACACTCACCAGCAGTGGCAGCACAGCAGCAAGTGGAACTGCTCATTGCGTAGACAGAGAGGGAGAGAGAGAGAAAGAACAGAGAGCGATCATCGCTGTACCGAGAATGAGCCAGCAATAACCGTCCAAAAGAGTATTCAGAAGAGGAGAATGTATAACTATTGCAGCTGCTGATGATGAACGGATCGTTCTCACTGAAGATATATGTCTCCATACGACGTATTTGAGAGGCCGACTCCTCTGGTCTTTACGAGTTCACCTCCTCTTGGAGCAAGCCTTATACGGGACATTATTACCCAATCAAAACTCGAGTGAACTAGCACGTAAGCACCAGCAGCGGGGAAATTCAAGAGATTTCCCATAACTCAGGATTTAGCCCTGAATCTACTGCATGGAATTGAAAACCGCATGCCCTCAAGTAAGACACGATCACAAGAGTCTTTCAGCAACCTTATTGTTATAAAAATCTATCCCTATAGAGCAAGTAATTTGCACACCCCATTCTAGTTACAGGTTCTTCTAAAACTGTCTTATTTTGAAAATCAGAACACCCAAATTTGAACTGATATGTGTATGAAATTAATTTTGAATCATGTTCAGTGCACTGCGTTTTTCTTGATAAATTGGTCCTAAATTTCCCATCAAATTCAATTTAAATGGACAATCATGTAGGTTTCATATTGAAACCTTTTCCCCAACTTACGCACGCATTTGACACAAACTACATTTTTACTTTTCCTTTTGAGAAATAAGGTGCTTGTGGTACTTGAGTAATTTGCAATCTAATGCAATTTTTTCTTAATCACTCATAAATGTTTTAGTGTGCAGAATTCTTGCAATACTGCATCAGCACCTTTTTCACAATACAGGTATACAGGTGGTACCTTGCAAGTCAACTCATTTCCATTGCTGGACTGCTGTAGGGTCAAATTGCAAAACATTTGAATTGGGGGACAATGTCAAATACATTTTTTCTATGTGGCATTCGATGTTTCATGTATCTCAACAGGTCAATATGTGTAGCTGAGGTCCAATTGAGAGTCAACCTCCAAGCAAATTTGACTGTTGAATCTTAAGATGGTCAAATTGTGAGGTACCATGTGTAACACGGTTGAAATGGAGAGAGGATTTGGCCAAATTTTTCTCAAAATATGAAATTTCTTAACCTACTAGAAGTTCAAAGAAAGGGACTTGGTGATACTACACTTATTTAAAACTTAACCTTAGATTTATCTGAAGAATTGTATACCACAAGGATAATTAGAAAAGGGGAAACAAGAATGGGCAGAAGAGCCAAAGTTGGGAAAATCCTGAATTTTTTTTTTTTTGCATTCCTGCAGAACAATTTTTAGGAAACAATAAAAAAGAGTTACTGTTGGATGGTATTTTTCTGCATTCATGTTATGAGATTAGCATTGAAGGACTTGGGAAGCAAAGGCTTTTCTTCTTTTATTTTTCGGCAGCTAGCAACTCCCTTGTAAAGATTTGAGTGCTTCAAAATTTGCAAACCCTTAAATACCTTAACTTCATTCGATTCATTCATATATATGATCAAATAGACCCATGACATGTACCATCAATTACTTTCAAATTACAAAATTTTCCTGAATTTTTGTAAGTCACTTTTTGAAAACCCCAATCCTGCAATAAATTTCAACTGATTTCCTGTTTCTGGCAAAAAAAAGGGTCAGAATGAAGACATTACGCACAATAACCAGGGTCATGCCACAATGTGCGTCAAAATCACTGGCAATCATTCCAGAGGGTCTGTGGGTTCGTCTTGTTTCGACAGGTTCAGTTGCTCAACAAACGGTTCGCAAGCTCAGGGCAAAGAGGGGAGGAAATTGACTGTGTGTTGTCGTTTTTCTCTGCCGGGTTATATATTTGCCCATTGACGACGACGGGAATGTGAATGCATCAGAAGATGTCCGTGTGGTTCTCTCTCGTGCTGTGGGCATTCCATGCATTCCGCGTGCCACAGACTGGGTGCTGGACAACGTCAGCGTCTGCAAACAATTGCCGCGAAGCACGCACTCCTGACAAATCTCCGGAGACACGACCTCGTCTGGGGACCAGTTGGAATCCTGATGTGCCCTGATGGCCGCAAGAGGAACCCACGTGCGTCTCGAGATACCCACCACTCTTGGACGACTAACTTCACTCGATGGAAATGCTTACTTCAGATAATGTATCGCATCGAAGAAATTTCCCTGCCATATAGACCAAGGTATAGTGCTTCACAAAGTGACCCGTCCATTATTTTCTGAGAGCAGAGATTGACCCCGATTGGATGAGTTACCAGCGAATTCCATACAGAAGATATGGTTAAAATATTCACGTCGACATTTTATGAAACCTTTGGAATATTGAAAAGTAGAAAAGGACTAGGAATTATTCGGGTGGTCAAGTTGCCAAAATGCAGGAAGTTTCGAAAATACTTTTGAAGAAAACCTTTTAGAACCATTATTCAAAATAATGTGCCCAACAGCAGCCCTGATTCTTTCAAACGTGTTACCCTTTAACCAAAAAGTTCTGAAGGTTTTCACAATTGTTCTCACTATAACACCGAAGCTGTGCAGATCTGAAAATGACGTTCGTAGTAAACTCGCTGTTTTACCGTTCAAAAAATTATTACTCTGTAGAAAAAACTCGTGGTTAAATCTTATTTCGAGAAGAGAATTAAAAAATTTAGAAAAGACAGAATTGAAGAAGTATTCAGACCCAGTTCTTTTAGAATTTTCTTCCAAAAAAATTCTCTGTCAAATCAGCGATCGACACATAATTAATTATATTTTTCTCTTGGGATGCCTACTGAAAATTGCATATGCATTTGACGAAATGTACCAGCACCAGCAAGCAGAATTCTTTGTCAAAATATCAGATGAAAAACAGGATTAGATCGCCGTTGATTTTCGTCCCATTGTTTTCTGTCCCTAGTTTCACATCAGACGCAATTTATGGTGTTTCATTTCACACGTTGATGAGTGAATGCAAATAAAAGTTTCAACCTTGGTTAACTTGACGTAGCTTAAAATCTCTTTTCATCCCATTTCAATGAATATAAAACAGTATTTCATTTTTCGTTGCTACATTTGTAAAATTGAAAAAAAACAAAGCGTTGTTTTCGAGGTCAAACAAATGGCACGTTTTATGTTTCCCTACACGCCTGGAATAAGGGTAGTACTTTACAGACATACAAACTAGTACGAAAGTAAATCTGCAGTTTCCCTTATATGACCATTGGTCTTCTGGTGATGAAAAATTGAGAAGAAGTCTCCAAATCATTCAATAAAATTAATTTTCTCAATTTCAAGACACAGAAAATAACAGCAAAAAATCTGCACAAAAATCCGATTTTTGGCACAAATCAAAGACCAAGCCCAAGTCTTTCTATTCCCTGCTCAGATGATGGAAATAACTATGAACATTTTTTTCATTATTAGCCAGTTTTGGATTATGAATTACAGTACAAGTGGTACCTTGCAATTCAACCCTAATCCGTTGCCAAACTAGGGTCAAATCGCAAATTGGTGAAATTGTGAGACATTCCATAAAATTCAAAATGTAAGTACAAAAATGCCAAAAAATTAAAATCAGATCAAATTTTGGGGCAAGAATTGAATTGCAATTCAACCTCCCTGCAAATTTGACTGTTGAATTGGGGGATGGTCAAATTACAGCTGAGGTTGAATTTTAAGGTACCACCCGTATACAGTATAGTGAATCATAAAATCAATTTTTAATTTTTGGAATCATAAAAGCTGAATTTCATCAAAATGTTGAGAAATGAATTTTTTCCATTTGTCTAGAAATTTTTTTATGCGTCCGTACCTCGAAAATATTTTTGTCCACATGTCAGGGAAGATTTTTTTTTTTTAATTTCAAGTGTTCTGCAAGTCGAATTTGATGAAGCAGCGGAATAAAAGGAACGAAACGTGGAAACTGAAGTCAGTGGACTATCTCGTGGTCAATGCAGAAGAAGCAGGCCGTTAATGGATATTGTTCCTGCTGGATTGTTTGGGACGTGCTTCTCTATGAAGCAGCGGAATAAAAGGAACGAAACGTGGAAACTGAAGTCAGTGGACTATCTCGTGGTCAATGCAGAAGAAGCAGGCCGTTAATGGATATTGTTCCTGCTGGATTGTTTGGGACGTGCTTCTCCCAGCAGTGTTTGCCATAACCATCGCTCATGGAAGCAGTCGCAGAAGGCGTACTTTTCCGGCGTGGGCCGAATCTCGTTTGCTCATTATGACTTGTGACGCATACTGATGGTCCCTACAGCACAAGGACAGTTCATCACCTTATTATTCCTGGAAATGAGGGAGGAGAGGGCAATAAATGCAGGTTCCATCACTCGCTAGGATCTCTGTTTTCCACGACTGTTTTCTCAGAATATAATGCAAAAGAGTGCAAGACGATGGTCAAAGTTTTTTTGCGAGGATCGATTGCAAACAATTCTTAATTGCACCATCACACTGCACAAGTGCGGTCTCGATTCTGTGGAAGTTCGACATCCGGGATTTATCGAGGAAATTGACAACGACATCTACATGGATACTTCAAAGTAACGAATATATTTTGCATCGGTGGCGTAGCTAGATGTCTATTAATGCCCTGACCACTTCGTCCACAGCTTATTTTTCTCAACTTGCTTGTTTTTTTTCTTCATGCAAGTAGCACTCGAACGTTTAAAAAGCGTGAGTCTGGGATTTAATCACAATGCGAAAAGGAGCAAAAGCGTGAAAATATCGTTTTACACAGGAAACATTTTCAGTATAACTTTGTTCGACTGATGAGAGTTACATTTGGCTTGGAAGCCATCGGATGACTCATTCGGCCTTGTGAAAAGTTTTTTAGAAACTTTCATTGTACTTTGAATCCATTGATGAGGCAATCTTATATTTTTACGTAATATTTTTCAACATCTGTTTTCCACGAATTCTGAAAGTTGACCCAGTGCCAGTAACAAACAAGAACGCGCAGGATTCGCTTGATCAAGCAAGTGTAATACAATCCCTCAACCAGCTGGTTTGCCTATATTCCAGAAAAATACATCCGGCCATTATTTAATGATCCAGCCATGGTTTTGTTTCAGCGGTAGATGTTTCTTGTTCAAATCCCAACAACGCAAAGAAGATAATCAAACGAAAACACAACAAACCACCCACAAGCTCATAAAAATACAAATACAGTATATGAATTCTAGGACCTCAATAATGTTCGAATTTCAAGGTAAAGAAAAACCCGAGAAAACGTTCCTAAAAAAAGGTATTTCAAATCCCATCCAAAATTACAAACACACACACAGTATAGAATGGACTTAGCAAGCCAAAACGCCGTGTATCCCTGATTGCTTAAAAATGAGGATAAGTTGAGCATCTATGTGAGAAATGCGACGAAAAAAATTACAAAAGCACTCGGCCGACTATAGCTTGCAAACCGCAGAATTGATCATGTTCTCAATAAAAGAACATTGTTAATACCACGAACGGCCATTTGGTTCTGGTGTGGGAAAAACTGTTCGACGTGAGTTGATTTTTTTTTTGGGACAAAGCGAAAAAAATATCATTTAGGAAGTTTCTTATAAAAACTTCTACGACAGGCCCAGGCTGAATTGGCTGATTGATGTTCTGCATTATTGCTAAAAATTCAAATCTTTGTTAATTTCTCTGGAGTATGCAATCGCCTTATCACATAAGGGTGTTTATAGGGCATCGGAATCAGCTGACTTAGAAAAAATGTTCATGTATGAAAATGCAACGTTATTTAAGCAATTAACTGCTAGTTAGCTTGAGCTTCGTCAAGACCTTCTTGAGACATCTGTATACTGAAACCCACGATTCAAATCCCCATAAAACAACTGTGGAAGAGAGACGAAGACTTAAATCGATTCTTTTTGCCTCCCAACCGCAAATGATAGTCTTCAATTGGATTTCTAATATTTGCGAACCAGCATTCATCATTTGAAGTTTCAGTTCACTATAAGTGAGGTACTATGCTGGGAATCAATTTCCAAGCAAAATTATCCTGAAGACGGTAACAACTATCCCGACATTTTTTATTGAGAAAATTTTATCCATTGATGAGGCAATCTTTTTTTTACGTAATGTTCTCAACATCTGTTTTCCACGAATTCTGAAAGTTGACCCAGTGCCAGTAACAAACAAGAACGCGCAGGATTCGCTTGATCAAGCAAGTACAGTATAATACAATTCCTCAACCAGCTGGTTTGCCTATATTCCAGAAAAAATACATCCGGCCATTATTTCATGATCCAGCCATGGTTTTGTTTCAACAGCGGTAGATGTTTCTTGTTCAAATCCCAACAACGCAAAGAAGATAATCAAACGAAAAAACAACAAACCACCCACAAGCTCATAAAAATACAAATACAGTATATGAATTCTAGGACCTCAATAATATCCGAATTTCGAGGTAAAGAAAAACCCGAGAAAACGTTCCTAAAAAAAGGTATTTCAAATCCCATCCAAAATTACGAACACACACACAGTATAGAATGGACTTAGCAAGCCAAAACGCCCTGTATCCCTAATTGCTTAAAAATGAGGATAAGTTGAGCATCTATATGAGAAATGCGACGAAAAAAATTACAAAAGCACTTGGCCGACTAGCTTTCAAACCGCAGAATTGATCATGTTCTCAATAAAAGAACATTGTTAATACCACGAACGGCCATTTGGTTCTGGTGTGGGAAAAACTGTTTGACGTGAGTTGATTTTTTTTTTTGGGACAAAGCGAAAAAAATATCATTCAGGAAGTTTCTTATAAAAACTTCTACGACAGGCCCAGGCTGAATTGGCTGATTGATGTTCTGCATTATTGCTAAAAATTCAAATCTTTGTTAATTTATCTGGAGTATGCAATCGCCTTATCACATAGGTGGTTATAGGGCATCGGAATCAGCTGACTTAGAAAAAATGTTTATGTATGAAAATGCAACGTTATTTGAGCAATTAACTGCTAGTTAGCTTGAGCTTCGTCAAGACCTTCTTGAGACATCTGTATACTGAAACCCCCGATTTAAATCCCCATAAAACAACTGTGGAAGAGAGACGAAGACTTAAAACGATTATTATTGACATCCAAACCGCAAATGATAGTCTTCAATTGGATTTCTAATATTTGTGAACCAGCATTCATCATTTGAAGTTTCAGTTCACTATAAGTGAGGTACTATGCTGGGAATCAATTTCCAAGCAAAATTATCCTGAAGACGGTAACAACTATCCCGACATTTTTTATTGAGAAAATTTTGAATGACTATCGACAATATTTTGATGGAGTCCAGCATATAGTCTTCTCTGTCGTGAACTCGTGATGCACATATATAATGCTCGGTAATCATAATCCCAAGCCTCATAGAATGCCGGAAGTTGTCCATAAATGAACCCCATTTCTTAGAAAAGCGCTCCGCAATCAAGAAGACGATCTTGGCCTATGAAGAATCCGAGTAAAGGTCAAGGCTTCCATTGACCTCGGCAATGCTCTTGAGCTTGTTTTCTGTGAATGAAGCTCCGGAAAAGCTTTACAAATGACGTGCTTAATTTTTTTTCCCTCCCTCTATATATTTCTGACGAGACAAGCGGAAACGACTGGAGCCAGGTGCGGAATGCCGGGCGTGTCGAGCTTCCGCTCAGTGACGACTTCCTTTAAACGTCTCGTGTTTGAAACCCAGCACGTGTGTACGCCGAATTCCTCTATGTATTTTTTTTTCTTTTTTGCAGGAAGGAATTTTCTGGTGCATGCTCTCTATAGTTGAATCTAGTGGTGTGCCCAGAGAGAGAGAGGGAGAGAAAAAGAGTGAAATTCCACGCGCGGCGTCTAAAATCCGTTGTCATGAGTGGAGTGGGTTCAGTTCCGCTTCTGCCATGAACTCGGCTTCATCGTGATTTCCTCTTCCTTTTTTTTCTCAAATTACCACAACGATTTCAAAGTCATACACTCAATATCAAGATTTTTCAGTGTGTAGCAAAATTTCAGAGATCGATTTTTGCGCGAAACGCGAGATCTTCCAAACACGTGGTCCGAGATTTTATTTTACCCCTGATGTGAGAAAAGTGTACCTCCTCACAAAGTGGATTATTAATCGAAATTATCATCAATTTGCTGATGCGTTGATGAATGATTGTGTGAAAATTCTTATCTATATGTTCTCGGAAGTGAAAAGTGATATACAGCAATACCGAGGGCCGGTGTCGGAACAAAGTTTATCTTTCTGTCACAAAATGAGTAATAAGAACTGGAAGGCGTCTGTCGACAGAGTGAGTCACCATTTGAACAAGCCCTTATTATAGCGAAGAATCTTGAAAAGTAGAAAGCATGAAATTCCGTTTCGAATATAAATAGTGTGTCAACAACAAGGACGGATGGATGAAAATTCTCTGCTTATTCAGCCTTTAAAACTTTCACGGGAAATTATCCACGAAGGATATTTAGATATCTAGGGTAATCAAGTGCAGCCATTTCACCCGAATTTGTATTTATTTCTGAGTCAACAGATGGCTCATGAAAGAGGACCACGGCAGACTGCTTCCTCATTATGCAAATTGGTTATTGCAGGGGCTGAGAGACTGCAAGATGAACGCGGAATTATCCAACAAAGTCGCTCTCTTCAACCAAGTGGCGGACAATCACAAGGAGAAGCAGATGATAAACCCTTTCTCCTCGTGGGATGGCGCTTCTCACCGCCGCAAACTGGACAAATCAGACGCTTCCTATGGAAAGTGAGCATATTTGCATCCCCATTACTATGTATTTAAATACAGGTATAACTCGGCTCATTGACACTATACAATGAAGGAATCCCATTTGCCCAAACGATTAACCCGTGTCTGGAAAAGTCAGGATATTTTTGCAAAATTGTGTGCCCATGACAATTACAAAATATAATTTTTGTACGAGTGATTTTTTCTAATCGTCCAGGAAATATTGCCTGCAAAAATGCTTCCCTGATGGGTGGCATTTTTTGCTGAATTCCTGGCACAGGATTAACATTAGAGATTCTTCCAAACAATACTGTAGGAAATTCTCCACCCAGATTTTTCCAGATTTTTCAGTGACCTTTGGTCAAACTGAAATGTGCCTCCCCCTGGAAAAAACCTGACTTGATCTTTCATATGATGAAATGGAAACCTTTGCTGTTCTAAGAGTTATAAATATATTTTCAAAATTACCCACAGAAAACCATATTTACTCAAATAACATGTACCCTTGCACAAGACACGTGCCTGGATTTTTTAGGGATTAAAAACAATTACAAATCTGAGTAAGACATGCACCCTATTTTTAGTGGCTCCAAAACTTTCATATTTGAAAAATAAGAACACGCCAATTTGAATTTTGGAATGAATTGAACCTGGATTAAACTATCCTTAAACACTGTAATTAGAGCATTTCCAATATTTTTTTAGAATTGGTCAACAATTTCCGATTACAACGAAATATGATTCACATCTGGGCATATAAAATGCTTAGAAAAATTTAATGAATGGAGACAAAAAAGGAAAACATCTCATAAGTACAAAAAAGGTGGATTTTTTAATTTTACAAATAAAACTGGATCTTTTTGAAATAATCGCCGGTATAAAAAGGATTTCATGTCGTTGCCTTATTAGTGCCGCTTATTTCGCTGATTCAGCATGACTCATGTGATCAAAAATTACGTCATTCTGAAAATTGTTTGAGTACCCGTACTCAGTTCTATCACTCTCTTGTCTTACCTATAAGCATCCAATCATCAGCAAGACCCGGTATTGAAAAAATAATCAACACCTTTTCAATTTCCCAAATTAAAAAAAAAAATAGACCAATCGAAGGATCGCATACGGAGAGGAGAGGAAGAGACGCTCAAGCTTCTGTTACAAACGAGGTGCGAACCTTGTGTGAGATTATTCAAGACTGTGGAGCCTTGGACAAGGACTCAACTTCTCGGATCACGTTTGGCGAACTTTTTCAGGTTAGAACACTTTAAAACTCCTGATTTTGTTTAAATTTGAAACGAGACTCATCCCGAAAGTTTGATTGCCTATGTCAGAGTTTGCTAAATGTCCCAGCAAACAAAACTTTCTATGTGAGGGATCGTACTCGGTAACGTGGAAGGAATTCCGGGTCAGTTAGCAAACACTGACCTCTTGTGAACTAGTGCGAGAAAGTACCTGCGGTTTTGATTAATTGTAAAAAACAGAAACAATAAGAAAACCAATTTTGAAGGAGCAAAAAAGGAAAGGATGGTCTTCAGCGATCGAGGAAAACTATAATTACCGGGGTTTGTTTCCTGGGCAAACAAGATGTGGAACAGCGGAAAGACCGAGCTGTTCCGACGACCCAGATCAGGTCGTGTTCGTCGAAGACCCATTAATTTTCGATTTAAGAGAGAAAAAAAAACTATTGAAATTACTGATCAGAGGTCAAGAAAATGCTATCCTCATTTCATTCTACGGGCCTGCTGTGGGAAACGCCTCATAATTGTCACACGTCTTTCGGAAGTACTTGTTGAACTCTTCCAACTGTTTTACAATCCACGACAGAACATTGTTCCCTCTGAGTGCACAGTACTGACTGTACCACGTTTTCCACTTTTTTAAATCCTAGTACATCAGCTTCGGAAAACAATTCAAGTTGAATTACTGCGTTATAAGCGCTGAAAAATCGGTTCAGTTTTTTTTTTCACCCAGGAGAGCAACTGTTGAAAAGTATTGTCATAAAACTTTGAACCTGTCTAAATCTTCCTCAGAGAGGTTCAAACTTCGCACAAAGGACAACAAAACTCGTGTATTTTCTTATTTTTTGTGGTTATAGGCCNTGCTGATGCGTTGATGAATGATTGTGTGAAAATTCTTATCTATATGTTCTCGGAAGTGAAAAGTGATATACAGTAATACCGAGGGCCGGTGTCGGAACAAAGTTTATCTTTCTGTCACAAAATGAGTAATAAGAACTGGAAGGCGTCTGTCGACAGAGTGAGTCACCATTTGAACAAGCCCTTATTATAGCGAAGAATCTTGAAAAGTAGAAAGCATGAAATTCCGTTTCGAATATAAATAGTGTGTCAACAACAAGGACGGATGGATGAAAATTCTCTGCTTATTCAGCCTTTAAAACTTTCACGGGAAATTATCCACGAAGGATATTTAGATATCTAGGGTAATCAAGTGCAGCCATTTCACCCGAATTTGTATTTATTTCTGAGTCAACAGATGGCTCATGAAAGAGGACCACGGCAGACTGCTTCCTCATTATGCAAATTGGTTATTGCAGGGGCTGAGAGACTGCAAGATGAACGCGGAATTATCCAACAAAGTCGCTCTCTTCAACCAAGTGGCGGACAATCACAAGGAGAAGCAGATGATAAACCCTTTCTCCTCGTGGGATGGCGCTTCTCACCGCCGCAAACTGGACAAATCAGACGCTTCCTATGGAAAGTGAGCATATTTGCATCCCCATTACTATGTATTTAAATACAGGTATAACTCGGCTCATTGACACTATACAATGAAGGAATCCCATTTGCCCAAACGATTAACCCGTGTCTGGAAAAGTCAGGATATTTTTGCAAAATTGTGTGCCCATGACAATTACAAAATATAATTTTTGTACGAGTGATTTTTTCTAATCTTCCAGGAAATGTTACCTGCAAAAATGCTTCCATGATGTATGGCATTTTTTGCTGAATTCCTGGCACAGGATTAACATTAGAGATTCTTCCAAACAATACTGTAGGAAATTCTCCACCCAGATTTTTCCTGAATTAGTCCTTTCCAACCCAAGGTCATTTCAGTGACCTTTGGTCAAACTGAAATGTGCCTCCCCCTGGAAAAAACCTGACTTGATCTTTCATATGATGAAATGGAAACCTTTGCTGTTCTAAGAGTTATAAATATATTTTCAAAATTACCAACAGTAAACCAAATTTACTTAAATACCATGTACCCTTGCACAAGACACGTACCAGGGTTTTCAGTGATGAAAAATTTGCATAACTGAGATAGACATGCGCCCCATTTTTAGTGACTCCAAAACTTCCGTATTTAAAAAAATAAGAACACCCCAATTCGAATTTTGGAATGAATTGAACGTGGATTAAGCTATCCCTCAATAATTAGAGTATTTGTATTAATTTTTTTAGAATTGGTCAAAAATTTCCGATTACAATGAAATATGATTCATATACCTGGGCTTATAAAATGCTTAGAAAAATTTAATGAATGGAGAAAAAAAGAAAAACATCTCATAAGTACAAAAAGGCGAATTTTTCAATTTTACAAATAAAACTGGATCTTTTGAAAAATTCGCCGGTAAAAAAGATAGCATTTCTTTGCCTTATTAGTGCCACTTATTTCGCTGATTCAGCATGACTCATGCGAACAAAAATTACGTCATTTTGAAACATTTTTCGAGTACCCGTACTCAGTTCTATCACTCTCTTGTCTTCCGTACTCAGTTCTATCACTCTCTTGTCTTATCTGAGCATCCATTCATCAGCAAGACCCGGTATTGAAATAGTGATCAACACCTTTTCAATTTCCCAAATTTAAAAAAAATAGACCAATCGAAGGATCGCATACGGAGAGGAGAGGAAGAGACGCTCAAGCTTCTGTTACAAACGAGGTGCGAACCTTGTGTGAGATTATTCAAGACTGTGGAGCCATGGACAAGGACTCGAATTCTCGGATCACGTTTGGCGAACTTTTTCAGGTTAGACCACTTTCAAACTCCTGATTTAGTTCAAATTTTGAAACGAGACTCCTGAAAGTTTGATTGCCTATGTCAGAGTTTGCTAATAGTCCCATCAAACAAAACTTCCTATGTGAGGGATCGTACTCGGTAACGTGGAAGGAATTCCGGGTCAGTTAGCAAACACTGACCTCTTGTGAACTAGTGCGAGAAAGTACCTGCGGTTTTGATTAATTGTAAAAACAGAAACAATAAGAAAACCAATTTTGAAGGAGGAAAAAAAAGGAAAGGATGGTCTTCAGCGATCGAGGAAAACTATAATTACCGGGGTTTTGTTTCCTGGGCAAACAAGATGTGGAACAGCGGAAAGACCGAGCTGTTCCGACGACCCAGATCAGGTCGTGTTCGTCGAAGACCCATTAATTTTCGATTTAAGAGAGAAAAAAAAAACTATTGAAATTACTGATAAGAGGTCAAGAAAATGTATAGGAGTAAAGTAAGATGCCCGGACGACACCCTTTGCGGAGTATTAACAGTGTGCAGAAAGCCTTCATGAACAACTTGAGAAGGTTGACAAAATGTTAGGTGCTGTCTTGTAACAAGGGAGACTCAGCACAGTACTGACTGTACCACGTTTTCCACTTTTTTAAATCCTAGTACATCAGCTTCGGAAAACAATTCAAGTTGAATTACTGCGTTATAAGCGCTGAAAAATCGGTTCAGTTTTTTTTTTCACCCAGGAGAGCAACTGTTGAAAAGTATTGTCATAAAACTTTGAACCTGTCTAAATCTTCCTCAGAGAGGTTCAAACTTCGCACAAAGGACAACAAAACTCGTGTATTTTCTTATTTTTTGTGGTTATAGGCCTCATGTACTGTAGACTGAAAGGTATCAGGCGTGAAAACCAGCATGAAGTCGCCTTCGGTAGAGCTGAGGTGTTGGAATGCGACTTGGACTGAATCCAAAGTCACGCAAAATTTTTCGACGCATGAAACATTTGACGTTTGGCGATCCCTGCAATCGTATTCTTGAACGGGTTCTAGACATGATCAGTTAAGCGCTTTTGAGGCATTCAAGGTCATGTTTTCTGACGATCCAGAAAAATTAACCAAAGCAGTGATAAAAAGGGGTTTGGCGCATATACAAATGCTGAATACCTCGGTCTTGAGTGCTGAACATTTTAAAATTTCAAAATGCAATGGCCTGAAACAGTTAAAAGAGGATTCCTTTTTTTTAATATCGAAAAGAATGCATGTTCAATATCTTGCGAATTTCTTCATGATTTATCTCCTTTTTCCGTTAAATTGAAATTAATTTCGGCACAAACAAGTTTTTTATACTGGAATTGGGAAGTTTGTTTCAACATGTGCTCTATATGTGGACTTCCTAGCTGTCAGGACTTGAAAAAAGTTTGTTGCACTGAATAAATTATTTCAACGAGATTTCACGGTATTCCCAAATTTGCTGTTTTGCGCCAAATTTTCTCGTTCAAACAATAGCATTTACTGTGTCAAAATACGCTAATATACCTGAAAATAAAGAGAAACATGTTTTTTGCGCTCTTCTCAACATTTCTCAAGAAAGCCTGCCTCAAATGTTTTTGAAATATATTTTATTCAAATAAGCGGAGCAGTCATCTGAAAGCACAGAAATGGTTCATCATCTAAAATAATCCAAGATTTGGTTCAGTGTTTTATGGTTTTTATACACAATGTTTCGAAGTTTTCATCATGAGATATTAAAGATTAATTACACCTTTTCAGTCAACTCAGTACACTTCTAAGATATATTTCGACAGTAAACATTTCTCAAGCTGGCTTTCGGACAACCACAATAAATGAATCATGCATCGTGTTTTTTTTCCTTATCTCGAGATATGCGTTGTTATGTATAAAGCATCCGTGTTGTTCACCTCACCTGGGTCTCTGTACTGAATGAAACATGATTACAAGAGGGAACTGAGTGCCAAAAAATAAAAAATAAATACCGCCGTTCACTCTGCTTAAGGAAGCGTCGAAGAGCGACATTCCTGAGCAGGGTTCAGTTTTTTCGATTGACGTCATCGGGAATGTGCGCCGACGACGCGAGAGACACGTGTGGAAAATCTGCGCAGTTTTTCCCACCACGAATTCCGTGCTAAATTTGTCTCCGTGTGTATGACTGATCAAAATAACTCACCCACTGAACGGAAGCATATCCTAAAATGAACCTAGAACATGACTAAGATATATACACCATTAAATAAACAACCCCTTTCAAAAATAAACTCCTTGGCATTTGAAAGCATAATAGTCGAGAAAGGAGAAGGATGCTCTTCATCGCAAAGAAAATATTTTGCGAAAAGGAAAAATTGGTTGACGAATGGTTCTGAAGTTATCCTTATTGCTCTTGTTTATTTCCAGATGTACAATGTTATCTCTGGGAATGTTGTTGGAATTCTTCTACGTGCCAGGAAGAAGGGTTTCGTGGATTTTCCTGGGGAAACATTGTTTCAGGTTGGTTCCGTTGGTAACATTAAAAAAAAATTCAATTTGACGTGCCATTGCGCTTTGAAGAAGTTGGACACTGAATCATCGAAAAATTCTCCGGGCGTCTATTCTATCGTTAAAAATTCCTGACATTCCTTGAGGGTTTGAGTTTTTGTGGAAGATGATTCACTTTCTCAAAATTTAGTGGTGACACGTGCATGAGAACCGAAGGAAAAAACATTTTTAATATCCTTAGAAAACAAATCCTGGTTAGTTTTTTTTTCATTATTATCAAGCGAATAAACAAAAGAGGAATTAAAGATGGGATGTTTTGTTCATAGACTTCATCTTCATCCGTGCAGACGCCACTTCGGTTTATTTAAATTTCTTAAATGCAAGCTTCCACTTCAATTTTAGAGAAGGCCGAAAAATATTTTCAAACTTCTTTCACGCGCCAAAATATAGTCTAATTAGGGATGACCGGATTTTCGCCTTCTCGAACATTTTTGACTTTTTTGACGCGCTTTTTAAAATAAATAACTAATCTATGCGTCAAAAATCCAGAAACCGTGGCCCCCTTTTTAATAACAACGACAAGACACAGTGTTGACAAAATTTGCTTCATTTCTAAAGGAAGATTTACCCTCGTGGAAATGTTATGGATGATTGGTGAGGCATCACTGTGAAACCCTGGCACCGGGCCGCTAACAATACTGTCAACAAACTTCGGGTACTCGGGGACTCGTGCCAAAAATAGTTTTACAATGACATTGAAAACAGAGCGAGAACCGATATGCCCGAGTGCTTTTGCGTAGCTGGGATGTGATTAACAAAGCGGAGAATCGTTAAGAAAACACCCTCAACGCAAAAAAAGGGGTTAAAAATTATGAAATGGTCAACAAATGTGTCGGTGCTCGGAAAATTTTACCAGCAATAATTATTTATTTGAAAAACGTGGAGCACCTCCTTTCTGGGAAAGCATCGTCGTTTTAGATGTACTATTTTATTAAATTTAACGACAGGTTTTGTTTTCCCACCTTTTCGCATGAAGAATATCTGTCTCTCGTCGGGATTTATTCAAGAATTGAAACAAATCTTTTTCGGGTCTTTCAAAAGTGTTCCAGTTTTGAATTTATCCTCTGAAACAATTGATTCGTTACCATCAATATTTCATAAAACCCTTCCCATTGAGCAAAAATTACAGCAAAATCAAGATCACGGTCAATTTTTCCGTCTGAACGAATCTGAGCGAGGTTATTTTGACTTCTGCGAAAATATTTTTTACATATCCTCGTCATTCGCAGAAATTTATGAGCTTATTGAAACCTGTTTCGCGCATTTGAAAACCAAGACTGATTCATTTTATATCTTCTTTATTTTATTTTTGCAGAGGAGAGACGATAACGTTGCAATTCATCTCATGAAACCATTGGAAGAAATAAAGGAAATCTTGGCTGGAAGGCCACCCAATGGAAGCTCATGACTTGTTTTTGTTTTTTTCTCGTCACTGTTTGCTACTTTTTTCTCTCCGAATTGGCTGTGATAAAACCTCGGAAGCCTACAATGAACCGAAATTTCGAAACGCAGTTTGAAATTTTTAGGTTTTTAGCAGCGTTTGTGTTCCAGCAATTGTGTGAAAATACGGTGCAGAATTGAGGGAAGAAAAATGGTTTGTTGTTCGGACGATTTTCGAAAGAATTTTTTTAATTTTCCCTGGTTCATTCGCGTCTTTTTGAAAAATTGTATGCCTCATTCCTGTCTTTATTATGCCGGTGTTTTTGTTTGCATGATGTAGCTTTACGATACAACTGTTGGTGGAAGCAATGAAAACGAGTGACAAACCTTTAGAAGCTTTTTCTCGATTTTTTTACTATCGCCAATTCACGTTTCAAATACTGTACATTGGTTAATTGCAATACTTTATCCTACTTTTTACACTAGTAGTATTTACCCTGTCCCTCTGGATCGCTTTGCGGTCAAACATTCGCGAAGAACGATGGCTTTTGCGACGTCAATTCAGGTTTCTCAATTTGTTTTAATGATTTTTGAGGTTGTTCGCGAGTTTCGAGTGAATTTTCAATCCAAGGGTGTGAAGAATGCAGTTCGAAGATCATTGCGAAAGTCCAATTTTCGAAGTAGACCGGGATTTTTGACTGCGGAATTGCTCGACTTCCGCCAAGCGATTCAAGCGGCTCGAGCGGAACTGCTTGAAACTCCTCCGGCCAAGGGTATAACGCTGCGTCGAGATGTCGCTGGTAGTTTCGCAGCCGCGCTTCCCGGGACAAGTGTTGGAGCTGCGCTGATTCCTTTCGGCAGCACGTACGACTCGGCTCAGGAACATTTGTTCGAGATGTTTTATTGGGACTCTCTCGAACGACAATTCTTCTGATCTCGACCCTGAACCGTCTTTATCTTTGATTTTCGTCGTTATTAAAGTGAATGGAACGAATTCATGCGCAATACGGGATCTCACCCCGAAAGATTGACAGACGTTTTCCTTAACAAATCGAATTCAATTATATTTCAGACACAATGGTAACTGGCAAAATGAAAATGTCTCCCCGAATTTTGAAGATTGACAAAATTCTTCATCGTTTGGGAACTCAAACACATCTCATTCTCACGTTGTATGACATCTATAGTAGATTATTCAAATTCATCATAGGAAGATTTCTACGAAACGATTGTCCAGACATGTCGTGCGATGACTAGATTGAAAGGATTTTTGCTCGCGTCCGTAAAACTTCTCAGTCCTTAATGACCGATCTTGAAACAAACGACAAGTTTTTCATATTTCAACACTTTCGCTCGAAATCAAATGTCTTCGAGATCGAGTCAATTAGATCAGCTTAGAATTTTTGGAAATATAAATTTTAAAGGGCTATTCACGCACTATTAGACCCAAAAGAAGCTGCATACGGTATTTTGAAAATTTGTGAATGCTTAGTCTATCAAATGTCTTCCAAGAATGATAATTGGAGGGAGTGAAATTAAGAATTGAGACATGGGGAAATTTTCGGCATACTTCCTAAAAAAAATTTTTTTGGCGCCTGGTATAGGCAAAACAAAATCCTTTTAAAATATGCAGAGAATTTATCACAATGAACCGGTTGCTGTACTAATTCAAAAACAATTTCAATAAGTCGTTTTCCAGTGGATGCAACACTTACTTGTATTCTTTAGCTGTACCTTAGATTTTATACTGTACTTAGTTATACAACCAAATCATTACATGCCGCAGGGATCTTCTCAATTGGCAGTTATAATGACTCTTTGAGTCCTTTAACTTCTCGTCACTCACAGAAAACTTTTCAGCAGCTTTTTTTTTTTTTTACTGATAAACACAAATTTCAAAACGACGCTTCCTAAACCTATCTAAAGGGTGCCACATTTTTTCCGCCATCTCTTTGATTTTGCACAACATGCCACAAGAATTTTTTCCCCATTGGCAGACACAGTATCATGACTCTTAAAGTCTTTAAACTTCTATTTTGCACGCACAAAAAATTCCGGTTTCGTTCAGAAGCACATCTTTTATGGTTTTCTGGACGATCGCGTGATTTCATTATGGAAGTACTGTATATGCTTTCATATAATTTTCCTTTTCATTGTGATACATTTCCTCATCGAATTTGTAACATACTGTACTCTAGATTTGCTTTATGCGGCTCAAATAGTGCGTGAACACTTCCTGTAACAAAATGGAATGCTTCGGAGGCGATATGAGCTCCCAACAGTTGGTGCTGCCTCTTTTATGGTGGGGGGGGGGGGAATGTTTCAATTGTGTTCTGGTCAGGATACGCAGCAAATTTTGTCCTTGCTTTTCTTGCCCTTGGATTTGCTGCCTGAAGGTGTCTTGTTTTTTCCGTTTGTTGCGGATTGCTGCTTGGGTTGAAGGTTACACGCTGTCGACGTCGAGGATGCTTTCAGAGTGTCATCGTCGCCTCCGTCAGCGTTAATGGGATTTCGAGCTCGGTCCTGATGGGAACTCTGAGGTTTCTTGGTAAGATTGACCTCGAGGCGAGGAACACAAGACCCGGCTTTGGGTTTAGAGCCCTGGTGTTGAGTGTCGGGGTCAACATGCTCTACGGTGAGCGTGGGGCACTGCATGGGCTTGCAGCCCGCTGCACTGCGAAGAAAAGGTTGCTACTTGTTATGAGATGTCAAAAGGGTCAACAATGTCAGAAACCAGCAGGTAAATCCCTGTGCTTTTTACTAAAGATCTACTGACTGACAAAATGATGTAAGTAACTCGAAGATAACATTCCTGTGAAAAAGGTCAAATTTCACAGCATGCAGTTGCGACATCTAGTCACAAATTACTAAGCGCGTTTATTTTGCTTTCTTTTTAAAATCTAGGGGCCACTTGTCATGGAATAAACGACGGGAATACTGTAATACAGCGCGGGAACCCCGACATACGGACGAATCAACTCAGCGAAACTTGAAGCCTGAAAAATCTGCTTCCACATTCGGACAATGTCACGAGATACGAGCACATTTCCAACATATCTTGAAAATTAGAAATTTTTTATTCTCTGCATTTTGATATCTCTCGAACAATTGGAGCTATTTTTATTTTCAAAAAAAAAAATTCGTTTTCAAAATAATCTTATTCACGATCAAAATAAGTGAAATTTTACTCTTTTTTCAAAGAATTTTTATCGTGTGTGTACAGTATAGCTAGACTGTTCTGCTACATTACTCGGCTTTTTGAGCTCCTTATTCTGATGCCAAAAGATCAGATTCCCCGATGTTTTCTTTTTCTGCACAGTTATTCACTGTACATTGAAGCTAAACGAATTATTCATTTTTTGGGGACTTTATTTCAAATTTTTGAAATGGCGAACGTGATCCAACATAGTGATGTTCTAACTAATCTAATATATATAGGGACATGAGCGATGCGTCCAAAAGTCTGCATTTCGGGGCCACAATGTATGTTCAGCCTTCAGAGGAAAGAGAGGAATTTCCTACGCTCAAGATAGCAAAGAGTAGAATAATAAGCACTGTTCCATGTTTCTGATGAGAGAGTCGATCTAGCGGTTTCAAGAGTGCTCCATTTTCAAGTCTGTATAAAAAACATAATAATTCAACATTTTTAAAATTCAGCAATAAAATACCTCAAATTTTCGGAAGGAAATTTTGCAGAATTGAATTCTTGCATGAAATAGGAAACTATAGGTTTTTGTCGAGTCACTGTTACACTAGAATCTTGGGCACCAAAAAATCTCAGGTGCAAGTTTCCTAGATTTTCATCACTGAATAAAGCATTCCGTTGACAAAAGTAGATATACCTCAAGATCCATCAGTTGGATCAATGTTCATGTTATCACAAAAAATATAGTAACCATCCTTAACTTCCGTTTAAGACCATTTTCGATTTTTTAATCCTAAAATTCAATGAAATATGCACGTTCGTATTTCGCAATGCCAGCGATTTCGTCATGAATTCCAGAAAGTTTTCTTTGGTGCAACAAGTAAATTTGCAAATTTCCCTGCTTTCCGCGGTTCTGTCCCCATTTTCGAGCAGCAGGTGGACCTTCCCACGACAGAGTGTATATATATATATATATATATATACAGACGATCGTTTCAGTACCTCGCAAAATCTTATATTCAGCAAGGGAACATTACACGGCCAGACTCGGACCACTCCGGCTAATCAAACTACTCCTGAGCGTCGCCTCGAAAGCAATTTAATCCCTATATTCTCCCGAAAAAAATTGAAGAGTAATAAAAATACTGTGCTAATACGTGTACTGCATGAAAAAAAAAATGACCAGCGGAAAGAGGCTTACGTGAGTGACGCGGTAGGAGTAGACGCAGGTGCCGGAGGCATGTGCTGCAAGTCCTGGTCACTGGACTTGCGTGAACGCGAGCTGCCCCTGTCCGAGGACATCCCGGAAGACCGTCTCCGCTCCTAGATAAAAAAGAAAAGAATACATAAATAAATAAAATAGGACCCTGGGTGTCGTTGAGGAAGAAATGTGTGTCTGTATAAAGCACAGCCTGGGGAGATATGTACAGCACTCAAAGACCGTAAATACTCATTTCCCTCTCTCTGTATATCCTTGTGTGCGAGAGAGAGATGTGAAGTGTCGTCCACGTCGATGCATTTTGCTATGCTTTTCTGCGGAATATCCCGCCAAGAAGAGAGACAAATTGCGGTGGTTTTTTCATCAAATTGCGACACTTATAATGCTGCTCGCATCTTGCGTGTCTGGGATTCTAAAATTTTTTTTTCGTGCACGCGGCGTTTTTGAAATCATTATCAATATTACTATTATTCAAACATTTCGGCCACTGATAACATTCGGACGAAAGTATATATGTGACGCATGTAAGTGAGAATTTTATTTTTCGGCGTCTCTAGCGAATAAAGATGAATAAACTGAGGGTTAAATGACATAGAAGAATGATCAATTTTTGCAGATTTATTCACATTGACAACAATACGATAACAAACAAATTACCGTATACTTTCGAATTTTTTTTTACTTCATTCTCGAACAGCCAGATTTAAAATACGATTTTTACGTGTTCCTTCTTTAGTTTAAATCATGATCGGAGCTTCATCCTCATTATTGTCGCGCATATTTTTGCAGCAATTGATAGTTACTGACGATGCGCGTGGCTTCTAACATTTTTGGGAAGGTATACCGAATCTACACATATTATCATCATTTTTACGCGATCAATGTAAGAAGCCATCGATTCTGATTTTTTTTCTCAAAGTCGAAGTTGGGAAAGGGTGCGTTTTTATTTGCAGAATACTGTACTGTACCCTCCAAAAAGGATTAGTCATATAGATGGAACCTGCAATGAGAAAGTTTCATCGATATTCCCAAGGGTTGCTAATAGTGAAATTTAATTTGAACCATGGTTCGTCTCAGGTAGAATTTCAAGTGGACATTTTACAAAGCTATCGATTTGAAGTGACTTTGGGACACACTACAGTAATCGGAATTAAAGCCAACTTTCAGATTCCCTTCTTTTGGCATTAATATGAAGCTCTTACAACCCTAAAGTTTTAGAGAAGCGTTAACCGGGGTACTTGTTAATACTTTAATACGGACTATATAAAAAGAAAGTCGTATTTTTGTAGTATACCTTTCGTTATGACATGAGGAACATCGTCAGTGGCGATGAAAAAATATACTAGAAAAGCTACATTGGCCAACGGTGAGTAATGTATACACGAAGAGACAAAAATGACATTTCCGCAAATTTTATCAAAGCGATGCGAATAATTGTCTCATTTTCCGTGCGATTTGGACACGCACCATTTACCTCCCAACGACAGTCCAACTTCGGAGGTAGAAGAGAGTCCATATAAGAACGGGAACTTCTTTTATAAAGGCCAGAAAAGCACGGCATTATCGGAGCCATGGGTATGCGAATAAGAACTCATCATAAATCTAGTAAATCGCATGAGCTTCTTTTCACGCTGCATCGCACGAGACGCTTAGCCCAGAAGAACCCAATGGGAAGAAAACGAGGGAATAAGCAGGAAGCCGGAAGTTTGCTCCAGCGACCCGCCACAGCCTATTCCCTCTATAGCATCCCAAGAACACAGCGCGGGAAGTTTGAAAGAAATATAAAAAATCATGACCAAAAAAAAAAAGAAGGAAAGTTGTTGAGAAAGAAAAGTGGGTGTATAGTAATTACTCACGAGGTCCACGGAGATGGCCGTCAGGCTAACTTGGCTTGATCGCGTCGACCGGATCGAGTGTCTCGGCACGAGGTAAACTTTCTCCATCTCGATCAAGGGAGGAATTAAGTTAATTAGTGAGCCAGATTAGTTCAGCAGCTTACGCAGATGTAGCTAGTGTAAAATGTATACAAAAGGGAGGCGCAATAGCTTAATTTGATGCGAAAAGGTGTGGGCATATAGCGTATACAGGTTACAACAGCAACCGTGTGTTTTGGACACACGTGAACTATTCTACTTGGGTGGACGATCGATTTGATCAAACTTCCTCAAATATACTTTGTAGTATAACTCAATTTAAAACCAAGCTCCGTCAATTTTGTAGGATATGGATAATAAAATATAACTGTATTCAAGCAAATTAGTACTGTACACAAAATAGCATGAACTTTGATCAAGGAACACGGACAATTTTCACTGAAAAAGTACTGAACGGTTTCTGTCACCAACAAATACATGTAAATTGAATTCAGCTGCTGATGGTTCTTTATCGATTTCACCTTTATAGCTCCAATTTCATCATCACAATCGCCAAAACAGTTTCAAGAGCCAAAAAATACCTGGTTCTTGAACCGTAAATTCCCAACTGTTCAGGTTACTTTTAGTTGGCTTGGGATAAAAAAGTTTGTTTCCTTATCTCACTCTTTCCATTATTGAGAATGATGCCAATAAATGGAGTTCAGATTGAACGTTGACTTGTGAAATTTATTCTCGAAATGAAAAAAAGAATAATGAAAAACTTTTTTTTCTTTTGGCACGCACATTCATCCCATAAGAGCATCAGGTATTAAGTTTATACAGCTAATAATTCACGCCTTCCTAAGTTGATTACTTATTTCGAATATTTTTAAAGTCCCAGTCTGAATCCCTCCAGAAAGTATGCATTAAAAACCTTCTTAATTCAAAGTCTTTCCCCGCCTCGAACCTCCAGCATTAGTCGAATTTTCTCTTTGCCTTTTGGTTATTTTTTTGACACAGGAAAGTGAGAAGCGATACAAATTCAAATTGATGCGCTTCGAAAACAAGTGAGAGACTAATTTGGCAAATGAACCATTCTTTCCAACAAGTTCAGCAGACCGTCAACTAATTTAAAGAGCGCATTGTTTCGCGGAATACTGCATTACAAATAACAATTTTCTGAAGTGCGTCACTACTCACTACACAGGACAAAAAGGTTTGTTTTCCTCGAAACCTCCACAATTCGATTTTTTTTTGCTGGGCCCTTGAAGTTTGATTCATCAAAGAGTTTTGGACTGTATATTTTAATCTATGGTGCCTTCTGTAAATCTCTGCATCAATAAAAAATAGAAACAACTTATACAGCCAGACGTGGTAATTTTAATTCTTGGTACAACCATGGTGTCGTCCTTGATAGATTAGGAGGTTCTGCGGTACGTCTAATTGAAAAAGAACGTCTAAGGTTTCTAGCATTCCTTGCCCCAAAGGCCTTCGATCTTTCTACTACTTCGCCTTCTTTGAGTGGTTGATTCGTCATGGCGTCGTGCAATGACGTCGAGTTAATCCAGGTCAGGCCCATTTCAACCTGCTCGGCCATTTTCTGCCATATGCTGCGGTTCTCGTAACAGCCGTCATAAAGCGGCTTCAGCCAAGGGAACGAGTCACTCAGAGCCTGCATTTAGCCATCAAGAATTGAAAAGGAGGCACAAAAAAAAGGTCACACACACTCAGGCATGTTGGCAATCATGGAATATGAAGGTCATTCCTCGGGTCATTCCATATAATTTTATACTGACCTTATACAAAGGAAGACAAATGTTGTCGATGAAGTTCACTTGCATTTTGGGCAGCTCGTCTTTCTTCTCGCGATCCATCATCGCCTGCATTATTCACGGTAATATTAGGCCTCTCGTAATTATCGGATTATCGCTCTGATGGGAAAATTGCGGTATTTATCTTTTGGTGGTTTTGTTTTTCTTTATGTGCCCCTCGTATTTTACATATTGATCCAGGCTAGCGCTTGAAGTAGTAGACTTACGATGGGCTCCTGGTTGAGCTGAAGGCGTTCGATATCTCCCTGTTCAAAGAACTCATCAGCAACGAGTCTTGCTGTTCTTTGCTGGATTTCCCAGGGCTTTGAAATTGCTGCAACATCGCTGGCAGTCATCAACATCCCACAGAGAACTGCCAACACATGCATGAAACACATTATTAGGATTTTTTCCATCTTGATGATTCGCCCGAAATGCTGCAGATTCTTTTAAATTTTATCTTTATTAAGATGTTCACTATTTCCTAGAAAAATGCGAGCTATATACACAATTTCCGGGAGAATCTTCTGGAGATAATGAAATGATTCTTAAATAACCACAGTAAACCGCAAGACAATATGAATTCTTAGTGAAAACGGTAGAAGATTGAATCACCAGTCAAGGCAAAATTATTAGGAAAATTAGATCCTTTTTTTCGCAAGCTATTATTCGAGCGGTTTCGAAATCATTCGAAGTATAATTGCATGCTTATTTTCGCAAAAGTTTCAACTGTGTTTCAGTTTTCTTAAAAAAAGAATTCGTTTCTTTATGGAATCCTGTTGAATTAGATCCCCATATCGATCTATATGTGTAGCTCTTATGTCAAACTCTGTTTGAATCATGTATAACGTCGATTTATTCATGAATTTTCCACATTAATGGAAAAGTGATGACTTTCTTGCTAAGCAAAGAAAATTCCCGTTGTGCTTTCTAGCGAAAAAAAAGTGGATGAGATTGATCAGAAATCAGACTCACGGTCCTTCTTATCATCTTCTTGCCAGTCCCATTCGCCGCGGTCAACCATGTCTAGAAACAGGGTTCTTTTGCGGTAATACGTTGCCAAATCTGTGGCCAGAATCGCAGACTCGATATGTTTGATTATCTTTCGGTACGTATCCGGGGAAACTGCCTGGAAATATACCAGAGCACATTCAATTCAATGCTTGAAAGCATTTTGTGATACATTATAAAATGAACCGAGTGAACTTTCAATATCCCCTTAAAATCACAGAAATTCGCGAATAAACTTGAAAATATTGACAGGAAACGTGAGCGAATAACAGATAATTTCTCGATGCATCAAAATCAAGTAAAGGAACTGATGTGACTATAGCCCAGAATCTTTTATGATCTTTTTCCCTCCTTAATTCAATTAATCACTCGGTCTAATCAAGTCGTCGAATGCGTCTACATCGATCACATTTTACATATGTTTTCCCTCCGCGTTATCGAATTAAACTACGCTTTTCCACACCCGTATATATGCGTATACAGGTTACAAAAGCAACCCTGTGTTTTGGACACACGTGAACTATATTTTACACTACTTGGGTGGACGATCGATTTGATCAAACATCCTCAAATATACTTTGTAGTATAACTCAATTTAAAACCAAGCTCCGTCAATTTTGTAGGATATGGATAATAAAATATAAATGTATGCAAGCAAATTAGTACTGTACACAAAACGGCATGAACTTTATTGATCAAGGAACACGGACAATTTTCACTGAAAAAGTACTGAACGGTTTCTGTCACCAACAAATACATGTAAATTGAATTCAGCTGCTGATGGTTCTTTATCGATTTCACCTTTACAGCTCCAATTTCATCAGCACAATCGCCAAAACAGTTTCAAGAGCCAAAAAATACCTGGTTTTCTAACCGTGAATTCCCAGCTGTTCAGGTTACTTTAAGAACTTGGCTTGGGATAGAAAAGTTTGTTTCCTTATTTCACTCTTTCCATTATCGAGAATTCGAGATTGATACCAATAAATGAAGTTCAGATTGAACGTTAACTTGTGAAATGAATTCTCAGGATGAAACAACAAGAATAATGAAATACTTTTCTTTTTTTTTGGCACGCACATCCATCCCATAAGAGCATCAGGTATTGAGTTTATACAGCTAATAATTCATGCCTTCCTAAGTTGATTACTTATTTCGAATATTTTTAAAGTCCCTGTCTGAATTCCTCCAGAAAGTATGCATTAAAAACCTTCTTAATTCAAAGTCTTTCCCCGCCTCGAACCTCCAGCATTAGTCGAATTTTCTCTTTGCCTTTTGGTTTTTTTTTTTACACAGGTAAGAGAGAAGCGATACAAATTCAAATTGATGCGCTTCGAAAGCAAGTGAGAGACTAATTTGGCAAATGAACCATTGTCTCCAACAAGTTCAGCAGACCGTCAACTAATTCAAAGAGAGGATTGTTTCACAGAATACTGCATTACAAATAACAATTTCCTGAAGTGCGTCACTACACAGGACAAAAAGGTTTGTTTCCCTCGAAACCTCCACAATTCAATTTTTTTTGCTGGGCCCTTGAAGTTTGACTCATCAAAGAGTTTTGGACTGTATATTTTAATCTATGGTGCCTTCTGTAAATCTCTGCATCAATAAAAAATAGAAACAACTTATACAGCCAGACGTGGTAATTTTAATTCTTGATACAATAACCACAGCAGGAACTATCTAATCCTCCAAGACGCCATGCAGATTAACTTTTTCTTGCAGATTCCAAAGATCGTAAGGAACGGGGTTTCCGGAAGCTAGAAAGATGATGAAGCGGAAGAAACTCACCAACATTCGTCATGGCGTCGTGCAATGACGTCGAGTTAATCCAGGTCAGGCCCATTTCAACCTGCTCGGCCATTTTCTGCCATATGCTGCGGTTCTCGTAACAGCCGTCATAAAGCGGCTTCAGCCAAGGGAACGAGTCACTCAGAGCCTGCATTTAGTCATCAAGAATTGAAAAGGAGGCACAAAAAAAAGGTCACACACACTCAGGCATGTTGGCAATCATGGAATATGAAGGTCATTCCTCGGGTCATTCCATATAATTTTATACTGACCTTATACAAAGGAAGACAAATGTTGTCGATGAAGTTCACTTGCATTTTGGGCAGCTCGTCTTTCTTCTCGCGATCCATCATCGCCTGCATTATTCACGGTAATATTAGGCCTCTCGTAATTATCGGATTATCGCTCTGATGGGAAAATTGCGGTATTTATCTTTTGGTG
>CAJPEX010001280.1:0-26766 GCA_905338405.1 Notodromas monacha | reverse complement strand
AAAAAAAGTGGATGAGATTGATCAGAAATCAGACTCACGGTCCTTCTTATCATCTTCTTGCCAGTCCCATTCGCCGCGGTCAACCATGTCTAGAAACAGGGTTCTTTTGCGGTAATACGTTGCCAAATCTGTGGCCAGAATCGCAGACTCGATATGTTTGATTATCTTTCGGTACGTATCCGGGGAAACTGCCTGGAAATATACCAGAGCACATTCAATTCAATGCTTGAAAGCATTTTGTGATACATTATAAAATGAACCGAGTGAACTTTCAATATCCCCTTAAAATCACAGAAATTCGCGAATAAACTTGAAAATATTGACAGGAAACGTGAGCGAATAACAGATAATTTCTCGATGCATCAAAATCAAGTAAAGGAACTGATGTGACTATAGCCCAGAATCTTTTATGATCTTGAAGCGGAGCAGCAAAAAATACAATTTAGGCTTGAAAATCCACGTACAAGAAATTTATAAATGTATTTTCAATAATTTACATGTTTTTTTCGTGACATTTCTTCAATAAAATAAAATTACGTTGCCATTCGGTCCCGACATACGGCGATTCGATTTGAAGGTAAATATAATTCTGCCCGGACATTCAGAAAAAAATTTTCGAAATAAGTTCACTCTCCCGAAATTTTTCGAAATAATGATTTTCAAAATTTCGATACTGTATCTCTTGAAAAAAATTGAGCGATACATATTCCCAAAAATTAAAAATATCATTAAATTACTCAAATTCACAATCAAAGCTGGCTAACTTTGGGCTTCTAATTCTGCGGGAGATTCTTTTTTGACATCATCTGTGCACAGGATATAGAAAGACTTGTTTTTATTCGTTGTTTATATTGCGCTATACTTGGATCTCTAAAGATTAGATTTCGTGAAGTTTTTGTCTGCTCAGTTATTTTCATAAATCATGAATTTGAGTAAATTGTTTTATTCAATTTTATCAGAGATTTATTCTTAATTTTTTTTAAACTGAGGAAAAAATTGAATAATTTCTCATTAAATTCGATGGGAAAATATGATCCACCTTGCGGATATATATGGACAATAAGGTTCAGCAAGCACCAATCATGTTCGCATCTCGGGGGGAGCCAGCACAGATATATTTATTCCAGCACTATAGTGATAACATCGCCACCATCTTTCCGCACTATACAATTCTCAACTACGTTCTGAGCTATAGAGCAGTGTCCTTATTTGCGCTGACTGGACTTCTTACAACGACGGTCGTAATGAGTCTTAGTACTACGTGACCAGTTTCACCAGATGTTCCATGGGAGAAGTGGTGTAAAGAACCGCTAAAGGACTGGCACTCTTGGCCTGAAAAGCGTTGTTGGTTCCCCGGTGATCTAAATCATGGCTCAAACACGCCACCAACAGCGCGAAAATCTACACACGAGAAAAGAACCAGGGGGGTATGAGAAACAACGCTTCTGGCGCCTCTAAACCCTCGCCAACAGACACTCCCCTCATCACCCCCCGCTGATGGCCAGAATCCCACCAGCAAATTAGGTTAAAAAAGAGAATAAAAAAAAAAAAAAACACACGCAGACTGTAAGAAGGAATGAGGGTTTTTTTTTTTGCAGAAGGAAGCTTGCAGCAGTTTCTCTCTCATGAGATGGATTCCAGATGCGGGTTGGGATCGAGTTCCTCACCTCCTCGTCGGACATGAACTGGCCGAGTTTGCCCGTGGTGAGGACAGCGAACATGGTTTGGGCCACGTTGATGGCATGTCGCCAGTTGTGATATTTGATCGGCCTATAGTTTTTCTTCACACTCATTATCCACTGACACATCACCTGGAAATCATATGAGTCATTCATTATTCGTTTTTTTCAAATCCAAATTGATTAAACAGCCAAAATACTGTGGCATCTTGTTGAAAAACGTTTTAAGGAATATACTGTATAGAGGAGGAATGTGTTTTACTGAATAATTCGTTATAACAATAAAGTATTGAAGACTGGAAACAATATTCTTATCAAAGCTTCCTATATATCAATGGGTTCTTGCTATTACATTCTGGAATTCACAGATTTTTTGTATTAATTTTTTAAAAACTGAGTCATAATCTGGAAAAATTTCGAAGTTAGTACGTAAAGTGGTTAATAACGGAGTATCACCCTCCTACTACACACCTTGGTGAACCTTCGTACAAAAAGTGTAACTAACTTCGAAAGTAGGTACGATGTTCTCAGCCAGTCAGTGTATTGGAATCATAAATTTCCGACTGTGCCTGCCTTTGTCAGTAGATTTCTCCTGTAGAATCCATTAAAAATTCCTCGAATACGTTTCTCAAACTGGAATTCGGAAGTTTGTTAAAATATGATTGTTTCAACATGTGCGTAACTCTGTATATGAGCTTGCTGCTGGGACTTGAGAAAAAGTCTGTCATTTCGAACATTTTGTTGCAACATTATTTGCTGTAACGGAATTTTACTGTATTCAATGACGTATTGAGTTGGAGAATAAGATACTGATTGACCTACAAAACGAATTTGAAGATATTGAATAAATGGCTTTGCGTCTTTTCATGAAAACAAGAATAGAATTCTCCTCATCAGTCTGACAATAAGAACGAGAATTTCTTCAAAGTTGACGATGATTCTCGATAATTAATGCGAGATGAAAGGGATTCAGTCCCACAACTAATTTTTTAAATATTTTTAATTAAGTACATGATCACAAGCTCATAAATGACGCATCGAAATTCGAAGGAAAAAGCCGTGAGGTACTCCAGTCACGTGTTCATGCCCAATGCATGAACTTTTTTTTATAACATCCTAAATTGTGCTGAAGGATTGTCACCCAAGTCATTGTTATATAAATACACAAATTATTCTATGTCGCTCACCCACAACAATATGTTCCTATAATAATGTTTTGCATAATCTGACAAATTGTCCTTCTGAAGCAGAGTCTGAGGGTTCGCTAATTCAAAGTACCGATCATTGTAACGCCACTAAAATTTTCTGCACACGTATCAGAAATACAAAGCGAATTTTCACCCGACGTCTTACCTCGTGGGGGATCATAAATTTGGCATTGAGCTTCAGTGTATGGAACATTTTCACCACACTCAGACAAGTTTCGATATCCGTCAAATCGAAGTCATTGAAATCGAACCTGCGGAATTGAAGAAAATATAAATAAACCGCGAAAATACAGGAAAAACTTATTCCTCTCCACGTGGACAAACATTGCGTTGTAAACAGGAATCCCTTCTTTATGGTCGGCTGCTCATACCTTGAGCAGAGAGTCCGGTAAGTTCTTTCAACAAGTTCTGCTTTCATGAATACCAGACGAAACAGACGAACTTGAGTGTGCAGTGAACGCTCAAGTCACCTTTTCAATGGAATTGAACAACCAGCATCATCCAAGGAACACGTGGCATTAACGAACGGCATTCCCGACAAAAGAAATTCCAGAATTAAAAAAAACTTTATTCCTGAATTGAAAAGAAAAACAAGAAAAGTTAAAACATTAATTTGAGCTTAGGAAAAGAATTTTTCGAGCACTGAGACAATCTCTATTTCAAATAGGAATTGCTTTACTACGAAAAGCACGATACAAATGTATCACTGCGGTTATGACCGATGTGATGAAAATTAATACCTTAGTTCGAACAGCATTTCTGAAATAGTTTTCGTGCCAGGATACAATTTTTCGTGAGTGAAAATAATCCGCGATCAATTGAAACCATTAGGATTTCTGAAATTCCTTCTTGTGCTTTGAAAATACTGTACTGTATGTCAAATGCATTAAAAAATTATCGCTGAAGTAAAACCCATAATAGCCTCAAGCTTCCAATTGTTCAATGAAGAAATGCATCTGGCGTTCCAGAACAGCATATTCATCGCAAAAAAGTATGATTTCTCTGCACATTATAAGTGTCCACATGTATAACGTGAAATCTGTGAAAAAACCCCTTTCAACACATCCATTGACAATATCAGTAATGGTAAGTTTAAATTTTTTTTACAATTTTCGGCCTCGAACAGAAAATATTGCAAGCTTCTTCTATCGCATTCAAAAATATTCATATTGTGTCAATTGCGCATCAGAATTACTACCAAAAGCAAAATTCTGTCAAAAACTCGAAAATATTGGTTCAAGAAATGCAATCGCCATTCTAGAGCATATGCAGCAATACAAAAAATAGAATAATTTGCCACATTAAATTGTGCAGAAAAAAGGATGAAGACTCTTTTTCGAGCGGCCAGAAGCCAGGTCACGAGTTAGGGCCACCTTTTCCATTCTATGTCACACATTCAAGCGATTTTTTTCCTCTCGAATGTAGATATAAAAATAAACAGTTTAAAAACATAATTTATTTACGTAACAAGAGCTGGTAATTACCGATAAAGCGTGGTTTCCGGAACTTGGTCTCCGGAAAGCAGCATTGCTGAAGAAGCCTCGATCAACTTGTGGGTGTCCTCTGGTGCAGCAGCAGCATGGTACGACAGGCACTCCAGGGACACCTTTTGTTTCGCCATCAGCTTCATGGCACCCTCGTACATCTTGGTGTTGCGAACCCCGAGTCCGCAAAAAATGGCCACTGCTTCCACCAAAGCTGCGTCGCTGTCGCTGAATGGACTGTCATCCACGTTCTCCTGTCCATTTGTCAAGGAAGAAAAGAAGAAACTGATATAAAGAGCTCATGAAGTAGCTATACACGTTCTTATTTAAGAATCGCTTTACCCGTATACCTTAAAGCTGAAAGAGCCGAATAATTCTACAAAAACAATTACGGTAAGAATGGCCTGTATTAGGAGTTAATTCTACGAAGTGCTTTCATTCTTGAGTCACTCCCACGAGCCTCATATCAATCATCCCGCAAAAACTTGCTGACGGAAAGACGGAGAAATTAATATTGTTTTTCTTTAAATCCATTTATTTTATGAACAATGCGTGTATAAAATCCTCAATTGCATTAATTCGGCAATTTAACTCATTAGACTTCACAGGTCCCAATATTGAGCAGACAACTTCAAAATTTTGTTTTTTGTGGAAGTTATGTAAAAGCTGACAAAAAATTACATCCGTGGTTCGAGAATTTGAAATTTACTCTGACGTGAGGGATTTTAAAAATTAATTTTAATTTGTGTTTCATCCAAACACTGTATTTCACTCGATCCGTCTGCAAAAGAAAAAAAGTCGGGGCTACATATTCGCATGTATTTTGCATTTATCAATTATTTAGATTGTACTCAACTGAGTTTTTTTGTTGTTATTCGAAGATGCAAAGAAAAACGTTACTTTTTGAATGAGCTGCACAACGCCGACGACTCGTCGCTGAACCCCTTCTCGCACAGGAACACTGAGCACTTGTAAAGGGTATGAATACTCCGACTCCCCGGACTCGATGACGATCCGAATCGACGATGACGTCGTCTCGTCCCTACATTTCCGGCTGGCAATGACCTGACTTCCGGGTTCCGCCGTCGACGGAACGGGCAGAACCTCGCTCGAAACCTGCGGGGATCCGGACATCCGCTGATTCGCCTACTCCCTGACCCACCTTCTACACGTTTCCAATTTTGCTTTTTTTTTAAATTTCCCGTTGTAGTTTTCGATATCTGGATATCGCAATTTCTCGTGGGGTCAATGTTCGGGTAATTTGGGAAAAGCTTTTTTTTTTGACCTCGCATAGCAGAAGATTTTATCCGATTTTAAAATGTGGGAAATCCCTCACGTGAACGACTCGTGTGCATTCTTATTCTAAGCGTTATTATTTTTTTTACTTCAGATAAATAATTTAGCTTTAAATGCTAGAAGTACTGGGTGTGCAGCAGAAGCATCTGGAAAATGCAGCGCAGTTTCCAGAGGTTTCCTGTCTGTTCCTTGGCCAATTTTTACGCAGCACAATAAGCCTGGAGTAATTTGGCTGGAAGCAAGGGCCTGCAATTTTCTTCTGGTTTTTGTTGTGTTGTGGGGAAGGGGATGTTTATACGAAATATCAGACCTCGCCGGAGATGATTGCAGTCATTGCTAGTTGGCACAACCTGGTGTCTCGTCTGTCTGAACAGGGATCCAGCATTTTTAGTCCGGACGCACTGGAACCAATTCCGACCCCAGCACTGGCATTCGAATCATCACCAGTCACCTGTTCCATCTCGTCTGCTGCAATCCACTCAGTCCTCAGCGAATATATTGTCTCGAAACGAACCTCCTTATGATATTCAAATAAGAAGAAGAACATTTTAGCAGAAAAAGAGCTGTTTTTGAATTTTTAATACGAAAAGCGGTTGAATATTTCGGTCACTTCGTCAAAACGGAAGTTTTCCTAAATCCCGAAGTCAACCAAACTATGGAAGGATCATTAACAACATTGGCAACCCTGACTTGGGCATATAATTTAGATTGAGGGTATTTAGCATCGAAATTGGGCATAACTATGACTTACAACTTCAAAAAATAAAAAATAAAGGTCTTGGCATGCCGAAAATCATCTCTGAGATGGGTTTCGGAATTTTCAACATGGGTTTCATTATTCAGTACTCAGTTACTCTCAGGCGTCCGGTAAGTTCAAGAAACTCGCTATTTTGATCGAAAAAATCTGAATTCCTCTCAACTTTGGCTACAATTCCTACTCTGTTCACATTTCACAACTTCTCGAGGGCAGGAAACGTCAAATATTGGAAAAAGTAAAACAAGATTATTCTTTGGAAAATAAAATTTCTTCATCCGTTCAACCAAAAAAAAATCGGGCCAGAAATTATTCTGTGAAAGATTGAGTGACATCCTCAACTAGTTCTTGTATCCGCTTGAAAGAACCTATCCTTTTCTAGAACAACATTGCAGACAATTCTTTCAAAAGTATGCCATTTTAATTTTGTTTCGTCCCAACTGCAAATTTTTTGAACCGAACTTTGAACCAGAGGTAAGTTTATCCACCAACTTCTTACAAAGACTTGTTCTCTGCGTTTGGTCATTTTTTGAAAATTCTGAAATCGAGTTATTTCATTTAAAAATGAATTTAGAAGATATTATCATATTTTTTTGAAAACCACTCGCCTTTTTTTCTCAAATTTGAAATGAAAAGGCAGGTGCGCATCATAGTTCGGTGCGACCTTTTCAAAAAAGTTTTAGAGGTACAGGTGTGCATAATACGAAGTATTTAATTCTGACAGGATGACGGCGAAACATATCTTGGTAGAGAAAATCGTAAATCGATCGAGTTCAGATTCAATTCATGTCTATAAATGCAAATTTTTGATTTCTCATTTTTGAAACTTTTCAATTTTAGGGTCAATAAACATGGGATGCATGCCTCATATGGCGATAAAATTTCATCAAAATTTTCAGGATAGAAACCTCCAATAAGGTGCATCCCATTTGTGGATAAGTGATGCTCAAATAAATATGGTCTTGAACTAGCATTTGACAGCCTGCGATTTATTGCGCCTAGAAAAGGAAAAGATGCAGTTTTTCGAAAGCTATATGAAACACGACTGGAATATATTAAGCACCCGCCACATATATGCTGGGGAAGCTTACAGAAAATGCTTTTTTGATTAGCCCTGCACATTTTCCAGTGTGAAAGCAAGGAAAAGGCCCACTTAAAGCAGCAGTTATTGGCTGTTGGAGACCCTGCGAAGTGCCTTGTCTGAATGTTGATGTGCTCTCAACATGGCGGGGAATGAAAGCGAGGAAAAATAAGAGAAGTGGTCTCTGCTGTTGATGTGCTCACCTCTTGTTTGGAGAAAACTGGATGTTCCCCTTCTATCGATGCTCTGTTCCTGTCTTCCAGTAAATCGTCAGGGCCGACCTACATCAAAGAGGAAACCTAAATTGTTCAGTAAAAACAAACTTAGAAGACATCGAATCTTACTTCCATTAAATTTGTACACCTCTGTATACAGTCGGGTAAAAATAAACATAGAGTAGTAGCAAGAAAGTACGCGAAAAGGCCGACCTTTAGTCTTCATTATTTTCACTGATTTCAAAGGAAAAATAGTCATCACGGACGACGTAGACAGACACGTTTTCGAACAACTCTTCGATTCACGTTTTTCTTTCACACGACAAAAAAACTGCACGTTTCTCAGCCGGATTTAATTTATTTTTCGAAATTGTGCAATCCGTCAATTTATGAATCTTAGTTATCAAAAGAAACGTTAGGCGGAAGAATGTTACTGAAATAGGCTAAATATATTTCTCTAAAACTTTGCTAAGATTAAATTTAAACGATTGAAAACATATTCCAGCTAATTTACAATTGCTTTCAATGGCAGCTGTTTTGTATCGTCGAAATTATGCTGATTTTTTTCTAGCTAGAAATGTTTTTTTTTTAAATTCAAAATTCTCGTCATGGATGTGTATACGTTGACATGACGAGCACGTGTTCAAACAATTCTTCGATTTATTCAAGAGATATAAAAATAAAAATAAAAAACCGCACGCGTTTCGTAATGTAATATAATTTTTTTCTTTCTAGAAATAAGCGCTAGCTGTCAAATTATCCAGCTGCGTTATCAAGAGAAACGTAGACTTCCACTGCAATAGTTTTTTTCATCATTTTTTCAGTGTATACCAGTTCTGTTTATTCTGCGAAGGCTGATTTTTGAATGACAAAGACTCACAAGTTCTTTCCGAACGTGCGTCGCATTTTAAGTTGATGTACATGCGATTCACGCGCTGCTATACTACCACATACTGTACCCAGAATAAAGGAAATATTTCTGAGGATGGCGGAAATATTATGTGAAATTTCTACAGAAAAAGTGAAAACAGAGAACAAGATGAAGGAAAGACGAATACCTATGATAAATTCAAGGAAAATCCTTGCGCTATGGGGAAGGAGGGATAATATTTGAATTACTTTCATTAATCGACTCAGAAGCACTATAATAGTACAGTACGGCAAATTGTCGTTTTCCTGCATTTGGTTGAAATTTCATTCATCACACCTGTTTGATTTCAAAAGATTTTTTCAAGTGTACGTCGCTTTTGAAAATCTTTTTCATAGAAAGAAAAAATTCTTTTTTTCCCCTCTCATCAGGTAAAGAATATTTTTGCGTTTCAAAATGACATTAGTTGTGAAATCGAGAAATATTCTCGATAGCATCACGAGTCCAGCCAAAACCACCAGTGTGTACCACGGATCCTTTCTTTCAAAATTAAATGATGACGGGTCTCAACTTCTTCTTATATGTGATACTATTGCAGAACAAATCGAGCAATTCCGCGAAAAAAAAAATGCTAAGCGTGTTTTTTTCTATTTTTCTCAGTTCAGGTCAGCCAACCAAGAAGCATAGCCCTCAGCCACGACGGGCTCCGCCCTTTAACTGTGTTTTCATCAAGTTAGCTCGTAAATAATTGGGCGGACCGTTCCCATTGCTTGGGCACCCGGGCGTTGGGTCCCCAATGAGCTGAGGAGGTTTCTGCAGGAATTGCTCACGGTATAGAGAGAAGCAATCACGAACTCACGGTCATGCAGCCCTCGAGCAAATACAGACAGCACTGCTTCCGGCTACAGTAAAGGGGACGGAGAGCGTCTTAGAACCACTACTCAGAGAGGTCTAATAAGACGAGGAGCTTATAAACGACTCGGTCTAACTCGTTCTTGATTTTCTCTTTTTTATCCTTTTATTTTAGAAACTTTCTTTCATGAGGTAACCAGCATACCCTCGAAAGCCGGTTTAAGCGAAAAAAAAAAAAAAGTTCCAGTCAGGACTTCACATTTGAGCAGCAGAAGGTCTGAATGGTGGTTTATTTATTTTTTTATCGTAAAGCGAAGTTAGAGTATTTTGCATGCTGTGCTGGTTCATTTCCACCCTAGTTCAGCAAAAAAAGTCTGCGACGCCAACAGAGGTGAATCTTGCAGATTCGCTTGACCTTCCTTCCACTTTTATCCCAAATTCTCGTCCTCCACGTATTTTTCGATTTTAAATTTTTTGCACGAAGATAACAAAATCATGCTCCCCGAATTTGAACAGTTCGACATTTTTTGGTGCTAATTTCGGCTACAAGTGTCTCACAAATTTTTGTATCAGAAAAATTTATGTTTCTGTTTCTGAAATTGATGTCCCAGAAGCTGGATATATGCTCACGATTTTCCTGAACTGCTACAAATTTCGAAGGGATTTTAGAGAAAACTATAAAAAATGCGTGAAAGTCGTGAAAAAACACAAACCTGATTTCTTTTGAACTCGCGGACCGACATCTCGAACAATTGAGCGTTTTGAATTCCGATGCCACAGAACGTCAAATACTTACGGAAAAGCTGCGGAATAAAATAAAATTATGGTCAGAAAAAAATGAAGCTGGATTTTTTTTTCTCTGAATGCATAGTATCGAAATTTTCCTAGGCTTGACGAAAAATCCGATGCGATGCAATCATGTGTGGAACAGTCTTCCTGACAGGAAAAGAAGAGACTATGATGATATCTCAGTGTTGCTGCTGGTGCGTGTGTGAAAAGTGGGTAGTCATTTTTCTTCAACACACCATCTCGTCCCTGGCAGTAAATTCAGTTTCCCCGTTCCGCTTGTTGATGATCTGAGCTACGCCGGTGACATGGCCCTCATAATTGCACATAGGCATACACAAAAGACTTTCTGTCCTGTAGCCAGTCACTTGATCAATGCTTTGATCGAACCTTGAGTCCTGTAAAAAAAAAACAAGGACATTTTCTTAATTCATATTAAATCAATGGATCAATATTTTTTGCACCAGCATCTGAGAATTCTGAAAATGTATGCAGTCCACCCTTGCCTATAATGGACCTCCCGCCGAAGGGATTTTTGCCTAACAGACTGCCTCTAGCGGCAGTTTTTCCTTCCATTTAACAGACAAGATCCGCTCAACAGACTTCTGTATATTGGTAGAACATAAAAAATTTAATTTTTTATAATTGAATTTGTGCAACAGACTTCACATAATATAATTTTCACTTAACAGACTTGTCTGTTGCACAAATCAAGTCCATTGTGTGGGGGTTGACTTGCAATCGAAATATGGGGTGCCCTACTGCATTTGCAGTCTAAAAAAAAATTCCCCCAGTCAAAATCACTACTCCTCAATCACTAACCCAACGGATTTTTTTAAATGTTGCACAATGGCAATTACAGTGGCAATCACAACTCTTTCCACCAATTCCATACTCTGCTTTACACATTTATTTTAATGAATTTCTAATTCATCAAAAACTCATGCTAGATTCAATCCTGTTGATGGCTGCAGTGAGTACCAAATAAATTCTTGATGAAACAATGCTTTTGCATCTGATTCTCTTTGACCAGTCAAAAAATAAATCATCTGTTCAGTTGAAGCAATGCAATAAAAATTATACAAAAAGCATGAATGCTGGTTCTCCATAAATTATTCAATCAATGAATGCCCAACCTTTCTTCATTGAAATACGGTCAAATTATGAAAAATTAATATGCTAAGCCTATTTCTGTGTCAAACAGCCTGCAGTTGAAACTATACAAATATCAATATCCTCTTCCACCTAGCAACTTGGGAAGTAATGAATAAACTGAATAATTCTTCATTGAATTGTGTTCTTCAATCACTTTATCACAGAAAAATGTGAAAATGTAACTGCCCCAGTTATTTGACACAGCTTCTGATCTTGATTATATCAGTTTTACCCCAATTTTAAGTTTAATCGCAATCTTTAAGAAAAAAAGCCCCATCACATACTCTATAATATTTTTTCGTGTCAAAAATGTTTGAACTGTATCAAGTTAAGCGCTCAAAGTTGAGAAACGTTTGGGAAGAGTGAATTTGCTTGTGAATCAAAAAATTAGTATATTTTCTCTGAACATATAAGCTGCGAGAAGAAATTATACTGCCACGAAATTTCCATTCAACGCGTCTATTTCATGGATCCTCATGAAGGGAAAACACAAAACAGGGCTTTGATATCAGGATGGACTATCCGTAAGGAGTCCAAGTCCGAAAGGAAGCAAACGCGCTGTACTGGACGTTAGGGTTGGGGCTTACCTTACTGGGATGACGGGAAAGGGACTCAGCCGGTATTCTGTAGGACCAAATCTGCCGGAAGACAAACATGCATCACGTATCTAAACACAGACTATATAGATATCATCAAACGCTTCGCTTTTGCCAGATCAATTGCTCAAATATCCGTCCCTGAGTCGGCCATAAGACATCCTCCAAATCTGCCGGAAGACAAACATGCATCACGTATCTAAACACAGACTATATAGATATCATCAAACGCTTCGCTTTTGCCAGATCAATTGCTCAAATATCCGCAGGGTAAACGCCGAAGGATAGGATCGCTTTCATGTCCTAAATGGTTTATTTATGCGTTTTCTTTTTAAAACGCTTCACTCATTGCGCTGAGAACGATGGACCACAATAATTGAAAATTTTTTGACTGAAAAATTATGACCGTTGAGAATAAAAAAAAAAATGCTGAAAGTCATGAAACTCATGTTATGAAGGCTTAACATAGTCCGTTTGCATCGCGGTATTGTTGTCTGTCAAAGTATGGCAAAAAATATAAAACAAATAAAACAGAATAACGTTGTAGAGTTGTTTATATGAATCTTTCAAAAGAATTTAAAAACTTCGAAAAAGCCCATTTCCTTTTAAAGATTTTGATTGCAAACGGACCGTCGAAGGGTTTTTACACTAGTAGAATACTAAGAGGTACCTAAGCATTAAAGAATCACTAGAAGAGGTCGTCGATTTAAAAGACTTCAAGTTAGAAAGAATGAATAAATTACTAAAAATAACCGAAATTAAACCAGCGAAGTTTCAGAGGACCTTGAAATTCAAAGGACTTTGAAAGTTAACGTTTAAAAGCTTCAAAAAACTGTTATCTTGGTAGGTATCTTTCAATATGTCTTACTTGTAGTGTGCGATAGAGATGAGCGTTTGAATCTAGTCTGGCACACAAAGCTATTAAATAATTAATTTATTTCGAATGAGTATCCAACTACGGAAACGAATAAAAATTTCTTCAATGAACAATGAGAAAGAGGACGGAAATAACTAATGAGACTTCAGAGAACGGTTGGTTTGGGTTACGAATTAAAACCCACGTATTCCGGCTATACCAAAACTCAAGGAATCATCCTGTTTAAAATTAGCAAATGAACATTTCGATTGGACGTGATTATTGGCCAAATATCCAACTTTTTAGAGTGGGCTCAGTTGGCAGTGTAGTTTGTCGAAGCACTGGTTTATGGCCACAAGGTCTCCCGGAAAACGGTTTTTATTTGAAGGAGACAGGCGTAATCAATCTTTCGACTGCAACTCCATAATTTTGTGACATAAAACGTCCATGTCCAACTCATTCGCAATGTCCTTCAGCAATTCCATGAAAACCTCGTCTTCGTTCATACTCTCTAGTCGTTCCTGTGAGCAAAACACAATCAAAAAATTGCATAAGTTATTTTAAAGAACAAAAATGCAAAAAACTTCATTAGGGAGATTAAATCAGTAATTCCAGGCCAGCGAGTCTCGCATACAAACGAGCGGAATAATGCAAGGAAAACGGGAAATATTTTTTCTTCTCTTTTTCAAAGAAGCTCCTCATGCATTGTTTCATCTCAGCCTTGAATAAGCCTTTAATGTCCGAGAACTTTTGGTTAAAGTCTCTTTCAAGGACTCTCTTGATGTTTAAGCTAAGTTGGTGGTTTGAAAGGCTCCTCTCCTTAGTAAGACTTTGACAAACTATTACCTGGACAGGTTTTGAAACATGTCAACCTGCGGGTAAAAGTGGTAGATCGTCGCTCATAAAATTTTTTTTCGGAATTCGAAACTTGGCAGTGGGAAATCACCTTTTTCGCACACCACAGTAGGACAGTTTTTGCAGGATTTGAAAATCAGCTGACTTTTATAGATTTTCTGAAACCGTTGAGAAATGTATTATTGTTTCCCTTTGGCTGTTGGCGGATGTCGTCTTTTGGAAAAGTTTTCCCGAAATACTTGATTCTTCAAGCCTTCTTTTGTGATTAAAATGTGTTATGCAATTCTTCATTGACTTATTTATCCACAGATTGATGAATGGAATTTCCAAATGAAACTTTAAAGTGCTTGGTAAGGAATCCCTTCAACGAAAAATAAAAAGCTCAAGCATCACCCAATCAATCCAGTACATTTTCCATTGCATCAACTTTCACATCATTTGGTTACAAGGATTTTATCATCATGGACTTCAGAAACTTTAGATCCTTTTCCGTTAAATGAGGTATCGGAGAAATTCAGACTGACTTTCCACCCCATCCCGGAAAATCAATGAAAGAAATAAACTCACTCTGAGTTTTCCGTGGTGTTCATTGCAGCCTTTAGCCTGTGACGAACTCGACACGAAATTGCGAAACAGATTCGATGTCAAAGAATTCCGTCCCCGAAAACTTCTTGAAAACCAATTTCAGAGAAAGTTCCTGAGAGAACTACAAATTCGATTCAACCACCAAACTTTCCGAGGAGAGGAATCATTCTGAAACTGTTTGATAATGGACCTGTCCAAAACTTTGTACAGTTTCTGTGGGTAAAAATGGTAGATCGTCGCTCATAAAAAGTTTTTCGGAATTCGAAACTTGGCAGTGGGAAATCACCTTTTTCGCACACCACAGTAGGACAGTTTTCGCAGGATTTGAAAATCAGCTGACTTTTATAGATTTTCTGAAACCGTTGAGAAATTTATTATTGTTTCCCTTTGCCTGTTGGCGAATGTCGTCTTTTGGAAACGTTTTTCCGAAATACTTTTTTCTTCGAGCCTTCTTTCGTCATTGAAATGTGTTATGCAATTCTTCATTTACTTATTTATCCACAGATTGATGAATGGAATTTCCAAATGGAACTTTAAAGTGCTTGGTAAGGAATCCCTTCAACGAAAAATAAAAAGCTCATACATCAATCAATCAATCCAGTAAATTCTTCATTGCATCTACTTCCACATTAATTGATCAAAAGGATTTTATCATCATGGACTTTAGAAAGTTTAGATCCTTTTCCATTAAATGATGTATCGGATGAATTTCTGACTGATTTTAACGCAATCCCGGGTTTAGTTACTTTCTTTATTTGAGTGAGACTCAAAAGGCACCACAAGTAACGTCGGAAATCGGACACTGCTTGAGCTGTGCTTTAACGCTTTGTCTAAGCTACAGTTTCTTAAGGCAGGGGCTTTTGAGGATCGGTAGATGTCGTATCTCGACGGGGGCGCCGCCGGCCGCAGCAAAGCCGCCGTTTGCTGATGGCTCTGTTCCGCGGTAGACCCATCCCCAGCAGCAGGGGCGCCACTCTGGCGCCTACTTCTCGGCGCCTCGATGGCACCCAGGTCGTCTTTGCCTTCGTCGTCAGCACGGAGTCTGGCTCTGGCTGTCGTTTGCACTCGAACCACGTCGGACACGTCGGCGTGCTCCGACACCCACTTCTCGACGACGTGCGGGTGTGCTGACACGTCACGGTCGTCAGAGAACCACAGGAGCAGCAGACCCCTTACAACCGTTCTAGCGCTGCGCAGCTTGCTTAGGCGTTTGTTAAAGCCTCCGCGCTCCTGGCCTTCAAGGTCACGGTAAAAACATTTTATTATTTTACTATCGAATGTTCACTTCCGCAAAATCCGAATGTGCAGGAAATGTTTTTGGAAAGCACGACTGATGATGAAGGCTGTTATTTGCATCATATATCAAGATCCTGAAAAACGAAAAATAATAGGATTCCATAAACTGCTGTATATTACGTAATGTATACAGTATTTTTTCCCCGTTCAGATGGGTATAGTGCGCAGTTTGTTTGCATATTTTTTGAAAGAGTCATCAATTTAAAGAATGCTAACATTTTGAATACTGTATGCCTATTGAAACTGTGGAATCCATGGAGTATTCCAAGATGCTGGGTGAGAAGCATTTTTAATTCTGAAAAAAATATTAAATCACAGAGACCTATAAAAGAGTGAATGCTCTTAGAATTTCCGTGGCGTTATTTCTCTAGATTAACTTGATCATATAATTATGGAAATGTTAATGGCCAGAATCAAGTGCAAATTGGAATACTGAAGACATGATGCATATTTTCAGCTTTGAATATTGTTTCCAATCCTGTATAAGTGACTAGATTCAAAGGAAAGAAGTACAGCTGACTCTTGCACAACAAACTTAATTTGTGTGAAAAGTCTGTTATGAGGATTCAATTATAAAAAACAACAATTTTTACTTTTCACAGTCAATTTTTAAACAACAGCAGTCTGTTATGTCAATTTAGCCTGTTGTGTGGGAGGGAAAACTACTCCCAGAGGCAGTTTGTTTTGCAAAAATTTATTGTGCAAGAGATCCATTGTGCATGGGTTGACTGTATGCTTATACGTACACAAAACAAGCAAGACTACAACCAAAAGAACTTAAAAACACACCACACACATTCACAGCACTAATACTGATATTTTTCATTCAAATTAATTTGGTAAGCAATAGGGGACATGAGGGAATCATTCCCAATTTCCCATTGACAGGATGCACTTCTTTGAAGACCAAAGCCTGTTTTGCAACGGGAATAACTGCCTAAACCGGCTGTTCTGCAAAAATCTGTTGTGCAAGAGGTCCATTGAGTAAGTGGGGGTTGACTTACGTATTATGTTACAGTTGGACTGAATCTACTCCCTACAATTTTCTTCCCTGGTCCCTTGAATTTTGATGCACAGAACCAGCAGAACATGCTGGGGAGAGATTTCTGTAGGACCGAAAAATCCATTATACAAGGAAAATCGTCATGGACAAGATTGTTGTTGAGACAGTCCACCAGCAGGTAGATAGAAAAACAGAACTAACACACTATATACAGTACCATAAAAAACTTCACAAATAATGAATGCAGTACTGCTTCATGCACAATGCTTTTGAGTCCAGCGTTTTGTAGTTTCTAACTTTTGGAGAGCTTCCAGCGCATCCTAAAAGGTCGCTTTTCCGTGACGTTATGTTAAGGCCTAAAGTCATGAAAGTAAGTGACCGTTCAATTAGTCCATCAACTAGTAAAAGGGCTGAGCCAAAAGACACAATATGCACAGCGTGCACCGCCATGAGTTACCCTGTTATTTCCACAATGTTTTTTTTTTTTCTCCCCTGAGGTGGCCATATAAGCAGTACAGGCAGCCGAGTGAGCCGACAAGGCCAAGGTTTTCCCTCCGCTTTCGCGTTGGATCACGCATGTTTAATTAAAAGCTGGAGACCGGCGACCGGAAGTCGATACGACATCCGGTGAACAGCGCAAACGCCAAGAACTGCTCCCAATAACCCGCACATTTGAGGTTTTTTTATGGCTTTCCGCCAGGAAACTTGTTCAGAAGTTAAAGTTTAATTTTTCAATTTGAGGTGAACCTGGAATCACAAGCTGCAAAAATTTCCTGCTGCTAGTTTTTTTTTGGTTTTATGAACGCACAAATAGGAAAAGTCCACTGCATGCATGCATGCAATGCACAGTCGAACCTTCGTAAGCCAATTTGACCAACGAAAATTTGAGTAAGAGAAACAAGCATTATCGTCGGGGAAAGCAAAGAAGAATTACAGGAGATTGTGTAAATGGTGATATTAAGAGCCCTAAATAGCTTATTAAATCAGCAAACAAAATACTTAACTTGAATGCAATTGAAGGGTTCGTTTGACCAATTAATCTATGACTTTATTTGAAAACGTAGCGTATTCTAAGTTTTTCTTTTCTGTGTCAAGAAAAGCCCAAAAGCCTACATGAAATACGAGTTATGCGGTTTACAAAGAAAAGCCTTGAAGTTTCGGTCGTTTTTATTGCATTTTTTTAAAAGGAAACTAGAAAGAAAATTGGAAAAATTTGACGTGAGAAGGCTCGAGTCCTCGGGGTTGAAATGCATTTTTCTTCCACATAATCATCTCTGCTAATTTCAAGACGTCGCATATATATACAGTACTTGCTTTAGGAGTGCAATAGAATAATTAATGCCAACCCCAAAATTCGTACGTAATTGGAGGATATTCCTCCACACGTTCTTCTTAGCTGACATCGATGCTCAGCTATACGGATGAAAAAGGTTTTTTTTGCATTTTTGAAACCGATTTACACTGAGACCTTCAAAAAAGTTGCTAACAATCCACTAAACTGTATTCACTTATGAGTTATGACTGGTCATGAACAAAAACAATACTTTTCACAACATTTACATCATTTCTGGTGGAAAATAGCGCGGATGTTTAATTCCATAGAGTGGGAATGGCAGGAAACGAGAACAATTTTTTCGGAATCATCTGAACATGTGCCTCTTCTTCCTTTAAATGTATTTCAAACAAAATATTTAATTGAATTGGACAGTGGGCTAGAAGCAGAAATCCTTTGTGTTTCTGAAACAAGATTTTCATTCCTTATTCAGAAGCTTTCTACGTTCGTTGTCGCTGCTGATTTGCGCTATTTTCAGGCTGAGGGGATCGTGGTATTAGAAGAAGGAATCCGGAAACGAAACGAAGGCTTTGGGTTGGTGTGATTAATGTTGTGTTATTCCGTCACCGGGAGAGAAGTGGGAAATTGAAAGCCCCGGATTTCCGGTCGCCCGTCCTTCTTCCTCCGGGTTGCAGCCATAAACTTCTATTTCGTCCATCTGACCGGAATCTATTCCTGATTCACTTCACGTGGAGAAATGCAATGCAATCAAATCCAGAATATATAAAAAATAACAGAAACCGATGCTCTAACTCGATGCTCTTTTTTTCAATTAATTCTCGAATGGCGCATGAAAAATGAAACCGTAGCAAAACATAAATGTGTTCATTCCAAATCTTCATGGGCTCCTGAAATCGCATTTGGTACTGAATTCTGAAAGATTTCCCTTCCAAGAAAGTCTTGATAAAAAGAAGAAAGAAACTTTGATCCGGGGGAATCTGGCTCGAAATGCAGAAGTGAGAAATTTAATTTTCAGTTATGGATACGATGACGGACGACACCGTCTGCGAGTCAAGAGCTAAACGAATTTTCAGCCGCCCTTTATGATGGTACTGACGGATATTCAAAAGCCGTCATCGAATCATTTCTGTGATCTTTTTTCAAGGCCTTGACATTCGGTGGAAGATTTTTTCTGCCTAAAGGTTTCGTCTATATCTTGACGCTGGCTGGGAGTTCGGTTGCCTGCCAGGAATTCTGCTGGAAAAAATCATTAAAAGAGTTTGAATCCGTGAAAATGTACAAAAAAAATTGTTTTGATGGTCGGGTAATAAAAGCGGTACTTTTCCCACAAAATTTCCACTTACTTCCGCTTCTCTTCAAATGTGGTACTGATGCATTCTAGGCCCATTACATGGACTCTTGGCTCATTAAAATTTTCGCAGGAAGGGGATCTTATTCACAAAGGAAAAACAACCTGGAGGAGGAATAATGAACAATTTATCTCAAAAGTTCATGCGAAAGGGCTCATACATCCTGTACCTCCATCAGGCTCGTAAATTCTCCACAAACTACATTCACTTCGTTCGAGGCTTTCTCAGTTCCAATTTCACATCATTTGTTCGAATATCATTAAAATCTCCCTTGTGAGCCTGTTTAACATTCGTGTTTTTCTTTTGCTTAGTTCGATTTGTGCTATACCTGCGGATATTTCTGCTGAAGGACCGCCTGTCTGAAAAGTAAGAAATTTTAAACGATGATACGGCAGTGTAATTTACATCAAAGGAACTTAAATTAGCACAAACAGTTAGGCTTATTTTCAGCTTAATTTTCTGCATGTTAGAAATAAATGTGCTTAAATTTGCCCAAATTTGCGAGTATTTTACGTTCACTGGCTTGCTCAAGCTCAACTTCAATATACCAATTAATGCCTAATTTTTGATTACTTTTACTCAATTTACCAAATCGAATAGGAATTCCTGCGTTTTTATAGGAACTTTCCCTAGAAATGATGGTTGCCAGAATCTTGCGCAACAATGACGGACGCATTAACGACATTTTCTGACGAGCTGTATACTTGTAACTATGTATAAAATGAATTTTAAGAAACCATCCCCATTTCTTTGGCTCTGCAGCACTCAGCCACCTAGCTGTAGATCCAGTTTATTCGTTAGATTTGAGTCCAGATATGACCGAAGCCCGTCCACTGGAACGAAATAAGCCCTGCTTCTTTCCCTGCGCCCGTAAAAGGTGAATTGAAGCCGTCTTATTTGGCTTTGAAAAGGAGCCGAAACGAAAAATAAGCCTAAGAAATGGACGGCAGAAAAGAGGCTTCTCTTCCCTCTGCATCTCTGCTGGTGCAAAATGTCAAAAAAGTTTTTTTTTTGTAGTGCACAAATCTCAGTCTTAACATTGATTGATATTTTTGAAAAATCAGTTGCAAATTTTTGAATTGAACCGCAAGCTCTATTTTCTGCTTTTCAGCATTCCCAAGGTTCAAGCAAAGTTCCCACATCCAAACCCCATCCCTTACCAACCCACATTCATCCAAACACATTCCATCACACCAAAATGGAAAACTGAGCAATAAGCTGTATCTGGATATTAAAAGAAAAGAACTTGCATCCCACAATGCACAATTGCACAACTTATGTAAATACATACACTTTCTTCCCTTCCCTGATAACAAAAAAATAGTAATGAGAATTGCATCATAATACAATTAGTGAACCCAAATTAAAGCACAAGGTATTCAGCCTCTCAGATAAAGTTTAGTTGGTTGAACAATTGGGGAGAATCTTTGATGATGAATATTATAAGGTCACCACTTTATTTATTTGTCCTCCAAGATTTTTAAAAGAGTCTTTGGAAAGGTGCAAAAATGATCAGAGTATATAAGTGCAGTCAGCTTGATGATTTTTTTTAGCATGTTTTGACTGCAATTGAAACAATGTAACAACATTTTCCCATGAGAAATTGAAAAGAAAAATAAAATAATTTTTTTTATATAAATCCTGTTGTCCATAGACTAAGGTAAAATAAAATATACAAGTCCAATAAAAAATATATGCTTCAGATATATTCAATTCACAAATATTCGTACAATCACACAAACATAAAACTAGAGAGCTTTAAGAGAGTCTTGCTAAAACATTCCTCAAGTCTCTCTGAGAAATAACCACCAATGACTCTAGATTCATTCTGGAGAAATATGTGGGAAGGAAGGTATATTTATACCTTCCTGGAAACATAAAACATAGAGGCAGAATATTTGCCAAGATTGAGGAACTGCGGGTTCCCTGAACACACTTGATGATTACATATATCTGGGTATATATTATAAATATAAATAATATATATACACTTGTGAGTTCAATGGAATAGGCTTCTTCTAAATTGGCAGTTTAGAAGAAGGCAGTTCAAGTCATTTGTCACTGTCAAAAAATCACTGTCAAGTTGAAAAGGAGAAACACGCAATAACAACTGTCACGCATTAATGCAGGCTGACATGAGAGAGGGGGAACCAAAACAAAAGGGGAATAGCTGCAAGGAAACAAATACCTTGTAGAGAAGGATCTCCCTCCAAATAAGGAGAAAAGAAAATAATCGCAATTCGGTTTCTGGGTTACAATCCCAAGTTGGGAAAACCCTGCCTTTTCTTCAGCAGAAAATGTTGACTAAAACAAATCCGCAGTCGTGGGAGGCATTTTCCCGGCATTCCCAGCATAGCATTAACATTGCATGCTTCTGAAAACATGTTTTATTCTTCCCAGACTTTTCCCTATGTCAGTCTATGCAACCCAGGATCGTGCTGGTGACCTACGTCAAAACTGAAATGCGCTTGTGTTTGGAAATATCCCAACCTTGCTGCTTGATGGAAAGAAACCTGCTGCTGTCTGCAAATGTTAGGGGAACCTCTAGACAGGGTTAAACAATTCCTGGGGAGATTTTTTTCTTTTTAGTTTAAGGGAGGGTTGACCTAAAAAGGTCCAACTGTATATTTTCAATATATGGGGTGGTGATCCCGAAGAAGCAGCGGCAGCAGACTTATCCCCAAGTTTTCGATGTACGTGACTAGGAGAAGGAAAGTTCTGAATGAAATGCTACTTCATCATAGGTCCAGAGACGACCCACACTGCTGCTCAGTTCCCTTGGTGATTCTCCTTGAGCGTGAGAGTCAACTTTTTCATTTAATCCCCTCCATATAGAAAGAAACTTAAAAATTTTTTCAAGGTACGTGTCTCTCTCTCTCTGAGAATATTTCTCCAGCTAAATTATGTTTCCATTGCACCGCTATTCACAGAATCCGACGTACGTGTTTCAATCTATAATTTTCCTGCTGATCCCGTGGTTTTTTTTCCGAGAGGCAATATTCAAAATAAACAATATATATAGCTTCTTCCCCAGAGTCATTACTCAAAAGCAGATGCTCTTATCACGTCGCCTTTCTGAGCATAGGGGTTATGACTCAAGACGCATTGGTTATTGATTTTGTGATATCCCCCAGTAGAGGTATAAGGAAGATCAATTATGCCATCGGTTTCAGAAGAATACTGTACTTTCCACTCATATAAGCCGGGTTATAATAAAATATCGATACGCGTGGGTGTATTTCGATCAATTATGATTAATCGTGTATAGAAAGAAGTGAATTCCTTAAGGTTTCTCTTCTCATAGAGAAGAGTCGTGATTAGGATAGACTGACCTTTTGAAACTTGCAAGTGCCGCATCATGTCCTCGTAATTATGCTCATGAATTATTCAATATGAGGAAAAGCTATTCCACATTTTACAAAGATTTTTAACGGCAGGTGATTGGAGCAGGAATTCTTACCAGTTGAAACTCCAAGCTAGAGGGAAAGGTTTTTCAAATGAGATCCTTGGAAAAATCAAGAAAAATACGCAAATGATATTTCTGAAAACTGCAAAAGCTGTCTGAAACATCTGAGTGTGGCTGCAGAGGGGATGCCATTTCAGAATCCAATAGCTCACGTTATGTAATGAGGTCAGGTAAATATACTAAATTAAATAATGCTGCTAATTACCAACATATGTCTGGAATCATTGCGGTGTATATTTTATGATGTTCATTTTATTAAACACTATACTCGAGAAAGTAATTAGGTTCTGTACCATAATATAGAATGCGATGCAGCTGATCTTCTGCAATCATTTCCAAGGAATTCGAGTTCTGCAAAAATTCCACTTCCCTCGATCTTGATGAAATCAAAGTAGGCTCATTACTTTGAGGTATCATAGGTTATCGAATATGTTTCACACGGAAAACATTATATAGAAGAACTTGAATTCTTTGCTCACCGCAAGAGCATAAAGAAAGCTTTCCATCAAAATCGTTTCAGCAGCTATGTTGGCGGGAAAAATTCCTCGTGAGAAGCCTTCAACTTATTTTCTAGATTTCGGCTTGTCAGCTCTGCACTGTTCAGAGGATGAACGTAATACCGGAAGCGCTTGTCATATAGAGACGCATCGATGAGTTCCAGGCCTTGGCTTTGTTGCTGATTCGATACTCTGATAATAAGGAATAAGGTCATTCTATTATTCAATGACACACGTTTGTTATCCCGGGAGCGTCCGAGGATCTCCTTTGATTGGTTCTATATGGGATTCCTAAATCTAGACATTTTATCAGACTTTATCTCGAATCCCAAGGAATTAATCATTCTATCAATTCAGCGAATTCAGATGAATCATTATGTCAAGTAGTAAAGTCAATACAGGTGGTACCTCACGACTCAACCTCCTTCCTGCAATTCAACCATCCCGCAATTTGATGGTCAAATTTGCTGGGAGGCTGATGCACAATTTGACCTCTTCTGCGAAACTCCACTGGACTTTTCTTGCAGTATTACTTCACGTACTACCAATAAACTCGTCCATGCCAGATTTGCATACACCCTTCGTGTATTATCTACGGGAGTGTCAGACTTAATAAAATCGTTGTGTAAACAACTTCTTATACTGACATTTTCAACTGCTTTGGATGGAGAAATCGATACAATTCAAAAGAAGAAATATTTTATTTTTATTTTTACATCTTCAAGCATTATATCTCGCATTATAGGAAGGGCATTTTTCACAAAATAGACCAGCATCCTTCCAAAAATTCTGGAAAAAACAACCATTTCCAAATTCTAATGAAAGCTGATTACATGTACATTTTTCTTTCATGCATCATGCAAGGCGAAATTTTCAGTGCAAAAATATTAGCATACATATTTTTTAAGGTCTTCCAACATAGGCAATATAGTTGAGCTTCATCACCGTATTTTTCAAATTTCTAGAAATTAATCTGGTAACAGATAATCAAGACAGAAATTTGCATGCCCGTTTTTGTGCCTGTTATGTCATTCTGAAGAAACTGCTGATACCAAGAAAAAATTTCGATGACGAAAATGTCATAATTTTGAGATTAGTTGTAATAATGGAATGTTACTGTATTTTACAAAACTCCGGATGTTCAGAAATTTTTACAGTGCATACGTACTTCCAGATAATTCCAACGCTGTGTATAACATAATTTGTTGACGTAATTTTTCAGAAGAAGCACAAGGAATTACGTCCGAGCAGTACTTCATATTCATTTTAAAAGCAAAAAGAGTTCCTAGGGAAATAATTCGAAATCTCGCAGCAAACATCCGGAAATACTTGCTGTAGGATCAAAGAAAAACGCTTGAGTTCGTTTTCATGCCATGAGCGTAGTAAAGGTGTATGTGGTGAGACTCGCCTACGAAAACTCCGTCGTTGAAGCACGAAGCTTTTCTCCTCAAGCCGAAATCATACGAATTTCGGCTTTCGAAAAAGTTGTGTGTTTAGTATAACCACAAAAGGGGTTCAGCACTAGAATCAGGACGTCGCTTCAAACGTCATGGAATTTACTCATCATGAGAGTTTTTATAACGAAGTCAGCAAAGTCAAAAAGGTCTGTGCTCAGTCGGTCTATAATATAAAGGTGGAGGTCAGAGATGCATAATGGAAATTTCACCAAATTTGCAGGGATTCTGGATAAAGTGGCAACAGCATTTAAAGATGGAAGGGCGCTTACTTTGTATTTAGTTAAAAATTTTAAGTTTTGCTGTTTGAATGTTACTAAAGTAACCTTATTTATTTAAAAGAAACTATTAAGTCCGCCTTGGCATGTTTTCCCATTACTAACATGTCCTCCTGAATTTCCGAAATGAATGTTCGAATGACAAATTGTATTTGGGTAATTAATGACAACCGGATTTTGTGAATCAGGCGACGAGAGAAATCCTTTCTCCAAGGATTAGTCCGGATTTACATGAATCATTCATTTATAGTTGGGACGAGTTCGACGACGTGCCATTTTCTGGACGGGCTTTGTAAATTTTAAAGGAAAACGCAAAGTCTTTGAGACGGATGAAGCGGACTTCAAAATCCTTTCGCCATTTCCCTCGATTTTTCGTCAGCAAATCGAGGATGACGCGTGAATCAAGCTTTTCGAGCAGAGCCGAGGAGATTCTTCAAGAACTATGTTTCCTCATACTGCCATAGTTTGACAACTATAGTCCAGAGATTCAATACATGATATTCCAAGGTTAATAACTTGGCCAAATGTATTTATTCGCGGATTGGAACGCGCTTAAAAGAGAAGGAACTTCTACCCATACGAAGACGCGGGGTCAAACAAGAATTCCTTTTCTTCTCCAGAACAGTGTTGCTGGTTCATTTATCTTCATTTCTTCAAAGAAGCTGAGCAATGCATCAAGCATTGCCGAATTTCCAATCTCCTGTTTCGCCTCTGTGTTCGTAAAAAAAAAAACAGAGAACTTTAGCGAATCGAATTTATATGAGTGACACGTATTGTATTATCTAATTGTACTATATCCCGTATTAGAACTGAATGCAGTTTCAATCAGCCCTGTGCTAAATACTGTATTGGATCCCATTAACATGCAATAATTGATTGATATTTGAAGATAAGGACGGAATGTTTTTCCAGTTAATCATTTGGGTACACTGTATAGCTATATAGAGTATTTTTGATAGTGAAACTCCATGATGCAGACATAACTGGTGCATGGACCTTATTGTCCACAAACTTGAACATCAACATGTTGGACCTTGTTTTCCCATTGACTTCAATGCAAATAATTTATATTGGTTCTCATGTGGATCAATAACAAAGAAAGAGTCCCACAAAAATTTAATAACATTATTTTCCTTAACTTCAAAATGTAGGAAATTACTGTACAGAAGAAAACCACGAACAATATGATCTTTATGAATCACATATGGAACTCAAAAAGAAATGCACAAGAAGAAGTCTTGAAATACAGAGCATACATCATGAAAAAAATTGATGCAAGTAGCACAATATTAGCCTGTAAACTAATATGAATAAGGGTTTTTTTATCATGCATTTTATTTTTAGTTTTTACAAATGTAAACAGGTCAATGTCTTCATCAAGAAATCTGAAAAGTAAGATAAATAAATGTTGCGCCGAGAATGAGAGGCTATACACACAATTGTAAGCTAATGGTCAAATGACTCCAAATTTAATGGTTGGGTGCCCTCAGCTAGGTCACTGAGTATGCACCAGAGTTGATTGGATGATGGTGGAAGTGGTCAGGTCAAGTATTTGTTCAGACCAGAGGACCAGGGACATCAGTTATGAGGTTGTCAGTAAGGCAAGACCTGCACAAAGTTGCTGCTCACTTCCTGCCAAAGACTAACTAGTATGGAGAATGCAACAAACTCCCTTGAATCTGTTATCCACACTTTTATTCACAGTCCTGACAGAAAATAAACTTGAGTGCTTGCGAGACAAGCGCGCGTGTGCAAACAAATTAACGTAAATGTGAATATGCAAATATGATTATGGTTTGCCTGCAACACAAAGACAAGTACATGGTCAAAAGTGAAACAGGACAGTACAAAATATACAT
>CAJPEX010001279.1:0-62202 GCA_905338405.1 Notodromas monacha | reverse complement strand
CCACGCAAACCCTGCAATCCCGTCCAATTCTGGCTTCATTGAAAGTTTCGATGAAGTTTTGATCACGGGTCGAAATGCGAAATTCATGCCAGTCGCATCCCTCTCGGATCATCCCGTCCTCATTAACCTTTCCGCTCGTGGGCACCACTCTGATGGTGTTCTCTTCATCGACCAACGAGAATCAAGGGAAACAATTTCCGATGCATTAAAACATTCATTGAGCAGTTGGACAATTCCATGCGAATTTTCGGAGCACTGTCCCATATTCTGACTCCTCGGCATCTTTAGACGAGATGTGTTTGAGATAACTAACGTCCTACAGCTCAGTACGATTTCGGCTGAAAATTAAAATGAGCATCTTTCTTTTCAACGTACAGTACTTGTGACCTGAACATATGCACACGAAGTACAGTAAACTAAAGCTGCAGCTTGATTTCGTCACGTTTTAGCAGTGATTGTCAACTCTTTCGTGCGGTATAATATTATGGTAAGTACAGTACTGTACTCTGATTTTGTTTAATTTGTTTTTCATCCATAATTTTGTCGCGTTTTGAGGTAACCCCAGAATAAAATATGAACTTTTAAAAAATGTGAGAAAGTCTAAAAGTACTTATCAAGCAATGGTGAAATTCCATTCACGAAATGACGAAATCTCTAATGATTTTGACTGTGCTATGCAGCAGAACTTTGTGGAAAGGCATTTAAGGCCTTATCTGCCAGGGATCTTGGACAGTCTCGTCTCTCTTCTTCTGAAAATGGTAGAAATTTGTTCTTCAGATGCATTTCTCTCCTCATAAAGCCCGTCAAGAAACTTTCAAGAAAGAAACTGTAGTATTCAGTCATATAGTGAAGCACCAGATGTGTGGAGCAGGGTGGAAAAAAGCCTACGTCCATCAAACTGCGGCAGGTAGAAATAATTTATTTCAGTAGCGATGAAAAAAAAAAGATGGACGTTGACTTTCATGTCGCCCCTCGGTTCCGTTAATCACTGCTCCCCCAGTTACGGTACATTATTAACACGAATCCCATGCCAGAGAAGTGGAGGGGGAACCCGGACGACGCATTATGGCTCAATAATTACGACGCGGCGGATTAAAAACTCAGGAAAAGAACGTAGGCGCTTCCCTTGGGGACAGCCGTTATCAAAAACATCTCTCAGAGCTGGGAGGAGTTCTTTTTTCCCGCCCGTATATCGCATCCGCAGACACTTGACGGAATTAAAATTGATTACTCGGGCGCGAAGCAACGCTAATATCCGGGATTAAGCTCGAATTTCTGGGATCATTCTGCGGAGCTCGCGCTGATTCCATCACAATTAGCTGGGTGCCGATGCGGGATCACTCGGGGCTCAATGAGGATTATCGTGAACCCGTCTTTTTGTGATTTTTTTCCAGCATGGCCTATTAAACCCCTTAGACCCGTTTGCAAGTTGCTACGTCATCAAAGGAAATTCTTCCCGTCCCCGTTCTCATAAACTGCATGAGAAATTAGTATCTAATCCAGTAAAAAAAAATATAGATGCGAATCCCGGAGATATTCAGATCTTATTATTTCCTAAAAACAAATATGTACCTCCTATGTATGGATCATTCATCAAGTTAGCTACTTGATGAATGTTCCATACAAAGAAGAGAGCGCCTCTTGAATTCTTGAACTTTGTCCTGCTCAGCATACAAGTATAAACTTGACGGCATCATGTACAAAGTTTCTTTCATATACTCAAAACACCCATTCTGAGCTACATCAATACTGAAAATACCCATATAAAAAAAATTGTATTGCTTCTTAAATGTGTTACGGTATAAGAGAAATTTTGATCAAAATTGGGAGTATTCTTATCTTCGGAGTATTTCCAAAAATAATATTTAATCGAACAAAGATCGCGCTAGCCCGAGTCATTACTTTAAATATGAAGTCAGAGCATGAAATATGACATAACGATTTCAGCGATGCCAATAAATCCGCATCGCACTTTGTAATTTTTTTTCTCCGCATTCGACTATATTCTTTTCTGTGGGATGAGTCTAGGCATAGAAATAATGTATAGCCAAATGCTCACGTAAAAAAAAAAAAAAACCCTGCAGGATGACTCCAAAACTAGCTTCAATATGTCCCTTCTATAATGCTCAGTTCATATTCAAAGAAGAATAATGCAATTAACTTGTAAGAAGACCGAAGTGACAAGAACATCAGAGATTTGCACCGCTCGCAAGTCATTAAGACTTACCATCGTATACATAGCTTTTCTTTGGTGAATGCTGGGTCTCTTTTTGACGTAGACAATTTCGGGATGCAATTATCATTAGAGTAAAAACTGATTACCACAAATCGAACGTTTGAAACTTGATGCTAATTATTTCAAGATCATCGACGCTGATGTTCTCCTCGGATAATGCTGTCTTTTTCGAATGTCTTGAAATTGGCCGACTCGTGAAATATAGAAACCGTTTATTGTTCGTTAATGTATTTTACAGATATTTTAATCACTTATGCAGTGTCTTTAGCCATTGTATTCATCGCAGAAAAAATGAAATAAAATGAAAACTTTTGCACTCAACGTCAAAATTGAAACCACCAGCATATCCCACCTATAGTCCTTCTCGCTTGGATCGCACTTACTTATAACTCATTAGTAAAAACGGCATGCACTCTCAGCATTTATAAATTGTCGAAAGTTACAAGGACTGTAGGACTGTCGCTTCTGATTTCCCCAGATGATGCTTTTCTGCTTTCAAATCAAGTCAATTCCTGATCACAGTTCATAATGATCGCATTCAGAAAATAATGAAATTCGTAGGTAGAAACGATCGAAAAAGCATAGTTGAATCTGGGGTCTGAGCACGGGTCTGACCACTGCCATGGAGTTCATCGGTTCGTCCGAGTTGCCGGTCGGTTAAAGTCGATACAAGTTCGCCAAAAAGGGGAAAAAGCAAAAAAAAAGAGAGAAGAGAATTTTGCTTCATCATGCCTCGTGGCCTGTTTCCAGGTCGAGGAACTCCGGTGGGAAATTTGTCGCTAATAAGGGCCGCGGGGCTGTTCAGACGTTCGCCAATTGACGGTAACTAGCGCAAGAGCCTCAGTCTCACCTCTCCACTACTTCTCAAACTGCGGCTTGGAACTCCTCATTACGTTCTTGGCTGACTCTTTTCTCTTTCTTTTTTTCTCTCTCTATCTCCGTCTCTTTCTCTCTCTTTCCCGTCCTGAGGCACTCGTTCTGCTGGCTCACCATGTCTTCGCACACGAGAGGAACTTTTAAACCTGGAAATTAGTCCGTCGCGGAAGGTTCCGTGGTCGAGCACCGAATTAAATCCCGCCGAAACGAGCCTAATTTCTTTCCCGCGGCACGTTTTTGCCCCCTCGTGTTCTCGCCTAAAGATCAAATGCACCGCAAGTTCAAAGAAATTTTCCTTTCCTCATTTAAACCAGAAAATTTATCCGTGATTTTGTTAATTATTGCCTTTGGGATCGTAGGGTGGAGGGGCCGTGCCCTCGCTTCCAGAATGAATTCATCCCGCTTTTACTCTTTCAATCTTTTAATGACGGAGCCTGCCGAAATCGCGGCTGGAGGAAATTTCCGACACCGACGTTCGAAGCCGCAGCTGCTCCGATGCATGAAGTAATTAAAAACGCAAGTCTTTCTTTTTTCAGATCACAGCGGGTCTGAGGACAATGAATTGGCAGTATATATTCAAAAATAACCCCTGCATATGCCCAGTTGTGAGGAACACAAATTTAGAAGCTTTCTATAAGGTTTCCGAAAAATATACTCAGTATATCGCGCTCTTCGTCAGCATCAACCCGCTCATGTAGCTAATTCTAAAATACTGTAGATACCTTTGATGGGTTTCACTCGCACATTTACTTGATTTGTAAGGAAAACAAAAAAAAACATCACGATCCTTCCAGCCTGTTCTTTCACCCAAGACGAACAGAATCAGTCGAAATCTCAAGCCTTCTCGAGGCGGTCAATAAGTCAATTTCAACCATTGGCAATCACAGAAAGTTTGTCTTACTCAGATTGATTAAATTTTTTACGGAATAATATATTCGTTTGAAGAAAGACGTCCTTTATGGAGCAGGATCCAAAATCTTCTTGAGATTGCAAGACATATACACTGCAGAGAGGCGTCATGGTTATCGCTTCTCCGCCTGACACCTAGCGTATCATAAATTAAAAAGAAGGAAGATGCTAATCCACCCGAGATGCAAAGCAACCTAGTATGACACGAATTAGGTGCTTGTACATTTACGTTGAATGAAGCGTAGGATTTCCTTTTCCGCTTGGAGTTGCAGCGGGTTCAAAAGGAAAAGCAAAAAAAAGAGGCCTATACTTTCGATGGGCCAAACACCAAGTTTTCCGAGGATGTATACCCTTTTTTCGTTTCTATTATGCTTCGCAAGTCACCGGCAATAAGTCAATCTCGAATCTCCAATGCTATTGTTTTCAATTTCAATGCGTCAGAATTTCATTTACCATTCCGTAGGGAAATGAAGGAACAGATATTTCGGTGGCACCAACCGGAGATAAATCCACAGATGGAGATAACTATTACTGTATCGACTTTCTCTGCTGCATTTATATGGAACGGATGCAATGCCTAGATAGATACAGCGCATACTCAGCATAATCTAAAAATTATACAATGTCAAGTGAGTGAAATACTTTCTTCTTGTGTCGGTCAAGCAATATTTGTCTAGAACCTATACGCTGACTATGCGTAAGACTTCATTTACTCAATTAAACTCAACCTGCAATTTTTGAAAGAAAAAACAGGCGCTCATCGTAGTCAAGTGGAAATTATGGCAGGCTAAAAAATATTTTTATCACATTTTCGCATGAAAAAAGTGGTGTGCGGTTAAAATAGGAGTCCGGTTTACTAGTATGAGTGCACTACATGCTCTTCAGGTGATAGTTGAAGCGGAAGCGTTGATTACAGGCAACAACAAAAAATTGCAAATTGCGAGCTTCCAGAAAAAACTTTCGCGAAGATAACGAACCCCAGGGCGTGGCCGACATATTCGAATACAAAATAAAAAATCGGAATACGGCTTTTGATCACTTGGATACTTTCGTTTCTCCGTCACGAAAAATCGAGGAAACGAGGCTTCAACAGTTTTTTTCGCCTTTTACAGAGTGCTAAAGTTATGAGATGGCGAAGGGTTGAAGCGGGAATTTGCGTAAGCCCGCGTTGAAACTAGCTCAACACGGTGTTTGAATGGAGCTGGGAGGTTCCGCGGGGGAAGTGAAGTGTTATGCATCCCTCGACTCTTGTTCGGCCTCATCATCCACGTCAACTCGATCATACTGACGACTCACGTCTCATTCACGGGGAAATCTGGCAAAATGATTACGTATGCGAGACTCACGAGGGCGGCGAGCGAGCACCCTGGAGTGCTTTTTCACACCCCGTTCTTCTGGTTCATTATCCCGCGAGGATCTTGGGTGTGGGTGTGGGTAATCCCTCGTCGCGGCCGGCATTAATGCGTCGAAACCAAACATCCGGAAGATTTGACGACCCAGGCTTGCTTGCTCGGTCAGCCTGACAGGTCCCGTCAATTTTCCTCGATCCTTTCCCGGGTTTGCGTCGGGCTGGCAGATTTTCGTAATTGATTCGCGAGTCAACAAACAATATACAAGTATAACGGCGTGAGCATTGGAATATTCACTGATGAGGGGTGATTGGATGGAGCCAGTAAGACAGTAGAAGTTTTTGACACGCAAATGTATGCACTATAGCTCGACTCGTGAAATCACATACGCCAGGAATCATGAGTCAAGATGATTACTTAATCTCATTCCAAGATCCTCCCGTTTCTCAAGCCTCACATTTATGATCTCACTATACCTTTGCAGATTCTAATTTACAAAGAAACCGGTTTCTCGTCCGTACTTGGTTCCATTGAAATATTTTGAGCATCTCACAGGGAAACTTTAAAAGTAATATTAAGAGTATTTTAGGTCCAATCATAAGGAATCGAAAGTTCAATTACCCCAATCGTCAAGTTCAACTTGTGTAGTGGTTCAGAAAAAACAATGACAGCATTGAGTTTCGAATTAGAGGCGTGTTCTAAGAACTCAATGGTTTTTGGGAGTATCCGCACTTGAAGCTGCGAATGTTACTGACAGTTTACATGGTTGTGTCATTGAAATTTCACCTGTTTTAAACAGAATAAGTGAACTAAATCCGAACAATGAATTATTATGCGCGAATGATACTAATTTATTTTGATATTCGAAGTTTTGATGCAAAACTTTTTGGTGCTAACTGGAAATCATCTAGTGGTGCAATTTTTTCGATGGTAGTTGATTTCACGCGGGAAATAGTGTTCAAAAAATGTGACGAACTCAAAAATTTTAGGTCATTACGGATGAATGGGTACATACATATTTTTTACACTTTTTAATTCGGTTATTCATAAAAAGACAAGAGATCACTAATTCAGATGATAGAAATTCCACGGTGATGTATTCCTTAGTGTCAAGTCCAAGACGGTAAATATCTCCGAAGTAAAGAAAATTCAGCAATAAGGCGTGCGAAATTGAGTCGCGCGAAATTCTGTTCCACTTTACTGGAACAACTGCTATTCACCTGCATCGCCCATATTTTACTTTGTCACAGCAGAGAAGATCCTCTTCATTATCTGAATAAAACATGAACCATGCATCTTTTTTTTTTTGGATGGTTGGACAGAGGAGGAAGAATTTTCCGATTATCAACGTTCAAGTGTTGAACCTTCCTGATCAGTAGATACTAACAAAGCTGATCGAAATCTGATTTTACCAGTGATTCGAAAAGCAAACGAATGTCTTTGGACAACGGGAAATCGGAAGAAGTGCTCGACAAAGGAATCAAGGATATCTCGGAAAAACAGCACAGTGCTTAAATCGAAACATCAATCAAGTGACGCCCGAGTCGGATCGATGGGGTTCTGATTCCCTCGTTTTCGCATTTCTTCCGCGTGGACGGATCGGATGAAAAATCCTCCACTTGAGCCGAATTTGACTGTCGGTCACGGTGTGAATCGATGACTTGACCGATGATGAACGCGACTCGAGATGGCACACATGAAAAATAAAGGAAAGAGAAGGGAGAGTTAAATGGCGATATCATTGCGGCAATGCTGACCAAGGGGGTGGGCTTACACAAATTTTGCGAATTTTCGGTATAATCCAGACTCCTGGAAAATTTTCGTGTATCTGAGCCAAAATTTATTTTGAGTCTGAGAAGATAAATGGCAACTGCGAGCTTCGTATTATGCGTACACCACAAAGATAATAATTTCAGCAATTTGAGCACCATTCCCATTAGTTTTTAGGTTTTTTTTTCTCAAAAATGCATGAATCGAATGATGAAAATTTGTGACTATTACGAGCTTTCATGCTCTTAATCAGCAAATCATCAGAGAAAGTACAAAATTAGCGAAGAACCGATATAGTTTACTGACAAAGGGTAGAATTACTAAACTGACTAACACAAATCCTAGAATTTGAATCTTTGCCAGTGCTTTTCTAACATGGAAAACAATGTTGATAACCATTTTCCTATAAAACGGAGAAATTTGAATTTTTAGCGCATCTGATCAAAAACAAACTCTCAGCAGTTAATTTGGGGTTTTAATATCGACTTTCCAGTAAATCACTGAAATCCGACCCCCGGCGTGATTATGAATGCCTCCACAGAACAATTGTTTGTATTTGAGAACTCCTGTTCATGGTTTTTTTTTTTTAGTTGAAGACTTTGACTTTCGTCTAGCCTAGAAATTTCCTAGTTGCATATAAGTTTTTGAGGTAGGAAATAAAATATTTTATGAAACGCATATCAGAGGTATGAATATACTTGTGATGCGCCCCGCGCATCGCAGAAGAGCAGCTGCGGACTCGCTGGTGGTAACTTGATCTGGGATCCCCGGCTGTGAAACCGCGCAGGAGGGATCATTTGGACTCGGGTTCGAACCTTGGGTTCCGAGGGGTCAAATCACTCCTTTCTTTTCTCCCCTTCCTCGGCAGCTGAACGATGCATTGACCCCCTCTTCGTTTATCTGTCCGCATCTGCATGCATCCGCGGTTTGCGTCCCATCATCAGGGGGCAAAAACGAGCCGGAAACTGGCCAGAAAATCGTTTCCTTAATGTCCCCCGTCCTCTTTCCGCAAACGCAAACACGCAAGAAGGGCCCTTCTTATTATCCGGGAACTGGGGAACTAGCAATTTCTCCTAAGTATCCAGCTCAAGTGAAAGCTCTTCACTCTTCGTGTCGACGACGCGATATTTCTTGTGCGCCCCACAGATCACCGTAATAACTCTTTTAAAACCCCTCAATTCCGCTAGGTTTCTAAATGACTCTAATATTCGAATTACATCAATTTCCACTTGATATGAAATTGGATTGAAAAAAGAACCTGGTTCATCCCAGAACATTTTCCTTACTTACATGTACAAATTTAAAAGCTCGAATTCCGTTATTTCATTAGAAATTATATTAATTTTTGAGGATGGCACAGATTTTGTTAAAAGAAGCATGACTAACCAGTGTACTTCACGTATGCTTTTTCCTACTGGCACATCAGCTATCAAATGGCTTAATTGCCGTGAATACAATGTCTATTAGATAAATGTAAAGAGTCATGAAATGATTATACTGATTCATAACATAATGTTTGATTTATTTTTCAACTTGGTGTATTTTCATGAATTTAAAATTATTGAGCTCGAAATGTTTTCAAAATAAGGTATTCGGAAAATTCAGCGCATCTAAAGACAAACTTCATAGGAACAAGCATACAATCAGGAAATGACCATTGAATCTTTAAAATGCACCTGTCATATTTTTCCTAGAAATGAGAAATTTGATTTCTTTATGTTATGCATATATTTCATTGCAGTACAGCAGCGATTTTCCATGTGATGCGTTTGCAGCATGAGTCATAAACCTAACGTATATTATATGCAGCATACATTAATTTCGACATCAGTCCCATAATATTTGCTGCTCATTATGTTGATCTTTATATTTTAGATCACCATAGAATGAAGTTTTAGTCAGTTTCAATTTATCAAAAAATTTACATGATCAAAAATCTGCGATGATTCGCTTAGATACTCGAATTGGCATTTTAGAAGTAATTATGTACATCACTGTAGTTTTGCTTGCGGAAAATTCCGCCAACTGCCGTTATAGACGGTCGATCAGAAAATGTTTCCGTATAAAGCTCATTAATCTGTACGCTGTGGCTCGTTCGGAGGAGATCCTCGTCAGAGTAAAGAAGGAGGAGAATGAGATGGGAAGAGGATCCAAAATATGAACGCAGATCCGGGCAGGGATGAATAACTAATCCGATTCCATTCGGCCGTGCAGTTGCTGAAGAAAAATGTGACCTTCTCTGTCCGGAGGTGGGGAGGGAAAACTAAGCGATCTGGGAATTCGCAGCGATTTCTCTCTGGCCCCGGGTTTTTGTTTGTGCACGGGGCTGCGCCGGAATGCGAGCAGCGGCGTAACAAACGACGCCGAGTCGACGGAAGTGGCGGGTTGCGGATCCCCCGCCCGCGGGGGAAAAAGAAGAGGCCCAGCAGCCGAATGATAGATAGCGCCGGGTCCCGGGCCGAAGAATGAAATATTAACATAACATGAATTTTTTACCACCGACAATTTTCGGTCAGATTCTCCTTGTGCCAGCGTGTCATCCCTCCGCGCGCATCTCCGGGTAACGAGCAGCTCGTGCCGCGATGAAAGACGGGAACACTGGCATATTTTTCGTTCTTTCGCCTGGACGTTTGCATCCTCTTTTCATATCGAGAGGTATCCTTGAATGACTTTTTTTTTCCTGCTGTCCGAAATGAAGCCCACGTTCGTCTCTCCTTTTTCATCTTTTATGACGACAATTTATCCATAATACAGTATACAGTAATCGATTTGAAGAAAATATATTAACAAGAATACCTCATGATGCTTTTCAGTGAAAGAGTTTTCCAGAACTTCCTTTTGGCCGATAAATGGTTGAAATAATTAGACTTGAGCACATGGCAGAAAAAATGTTTTTTCGGATTAGTCTAATTAAAAATTGTCTGCTTTTGTATGTGTACTGCACACACGCTCAAAAACTTCGCGCAGGACAACAGCAAAATAAAACAGTAGATCAGAAGGTCTGAAATGTTTTCAGACTTCGTACGGAATTTAAATCAGCATTAGGGACTCGTGCAGATGAATATAAAAGTGCCATGGACCAAAAAAGATTTGCTTCCATTGCACGTTTCTATATCTTTTGTTATAGGCCACAATTTTCTTTTGGGCATTACGCAGTCAGTGGCGGAACAACGCCTCTTTTTCCGAATGAAAAAAAGCCACAAGACCAAAAACTATAAAAAATTTTAAAATCAAGGAGGTTAACGCGGACGTACGTCACAAATTACCTCATTCGTTGTTAATTACAACAAACTCGGAGTGTTATGATGCTGAAATGAATCTGATATGACGGTTTTCGGTCATAAATATGATCACATTACAAGAAACATAATACTGTACCTGATGTAGCGAATGCCCCAGAAACGTTTTCAGAAACCGACCGTACGAATAATTTGTATGGTGTGGCACCAAGCTAAGCATTTTCCTGAGAGCAGGAGGTCTGAAATCTATGCAGTGATGTACAGTATATCTCGACGATTATGACATTTAATTCTGGTGGTGATTTTTTTTCTTTTGCAAATATTTTCGATATATTCTTTCAGCTTTAGTGGTCGCTTTTGAGAAAAAGCGGCAACGTTTCGTTAATTTTTGCAACATGCCATGTCGGTTTCAATTATTTTTGAGAAATGAAGCCATGACTGTGATAAAAGCTTTCATTTTCAAAATAACTTGCATGGATGTAACAAAAAATAGTTCTTTATTGGCTCCATATAATCTCGGTATGCATTAGGTTATCAACTTGTTTCAAATCCATACAACACTGGCACCATCAACGTAAAAATGTAGGTATCTTTCCATTCATAAAGTAAAATTGTCTAAACGCTCGCGTGCTACCTTTTCTGGATCTCGTGCAATATATATGGGAAAATTAAACCAAAATTACGCTCTTCAATTTTCCTCCCTGAACCACATAACACTTCTGTCGGCTTTAAATCGCCGATACTCTAGTGAATTAGTCCTATCCTCATATTCAGTGAAGTTTTACCGGGGTTTTCTGACTGTAGGCCAATTTTTAATCGCTTGAAAAGTATATTTTTTCTTCAGGCTATCCAGTTTCCCCTAAAAGTGCTGCTCAATTTTTGGGTGCGGCGTAGTATACACGCATCGTATATACACGTAGACAGTATAAACTTACATCTAGTTTGACCAACCAAGCTGGAATCCACAACCGAAAGCAAGCACCTATATACAGTACGAGGATCCGGCGAAAAAAAGTCGAGGAAAATCCGTGTGTATGGCCTCCTCCGAACATTTTAACAGGAGGCAAAGCAGGAACATCCCGAAACAGAGCAACCAAGGCCCGGGGGTCTTGTTTGCGGACGCAAAAACTGCGGCGCTTGAATGACGGGTCGCGGGCAAACGAGGGAAAAATATCTTGGCACTGGGTCCGGGCACTGCGGGTGAGAAGAAAGCCGAGCCGCGTGCGAATTCACAGATGAACGCGTCATGAGCCAGAATCGGTGAATGGGTCGGGTCGGCTGCGGCTCGTTCTCTCGGCCTCGGCTTTTCAATGCCCTTCGCTTCTGGTCTCGCAGGAGAAAACCCGGCGCTTGAGACAAGAATGCCGGTCCTAATGAGGCACCCGGGGAATTACGCCCGCTTTTTCGCGCCGATTCAATTATGACCCCAATCATACCGTTGTGGGAATGCCGGACACGCCTCTTGCCTCCTTTTTTCGAGTCACATCCCTCGTTATCGGCATCTGCACAAAAACCGCGGCTTTTTCAACCCCCGCCAAAGTGACAATGGCACACGCTTCGTTCGTCGGTGTTTCGCGTCACCCGAATGGCTCCCCAATGATGAGTGTAAGCCCCAATATTCGGGCTTACACTCTCCTGCAGTGTTATGACATTGCCTGCATTTTTCTCATATTCTCCATCTGCGAAAGACTTTGTAATCGGAAGTATTTTTTCTAAAGTTCCTTTTTCCTTTGAAGTAATGTACCCGTATTGAGAATGCAAATTACTTTCCAGGCACCGGTAAGTGAAAGTTGCTTTTTTGATTACCTGTTGCCCTTGAAAATCATCGAAATCCAGATAATAAATTACGCAAGAAGTGCGGTACATAGTGAGGTACCCAGTCGAGATTATTATTCTGGTCCAGCTTCAGCTATTAATGGAATTATTATTGGAACGAGATACAATATTTATTCTCGTTTGGGATATTTTTCTTGATTTTTTGCGCGGTATCTTATTCTGTGTGTGTTCGTTTTGGATGGATTCAAATATGCGTCAAATTACTGTAGTTGGTCAGAAGACAAAACTTACATAGGCCATTTAAATTATTTGATACTGTAATTATATTGACATTCCATGATCTGCGATTCTTCACGATCAGTCGGAGCAGGTATATGATCAATAGACCGGATAATTGAGGTACCACTGGAATTCTTGTCTCTGAAGCGACGAGAAACTGAAGTAAATATGAATCAAAGTGGAGAGAAGCCGATCCAGGTTTAGACCTGAATTGCGTTAAGATCCTTTCAGATTTCTTTAGAAATCTGTATACTAGCTCAGTGATCAACCGAGAATTGTCAGACCAATCTGAAAAACTTTGTGTTGAAAGTATCAGCCACATGACATACAGTATATGATTTAATTGAACGTTAATTGAGACCCTTGAATAAACAAAAATTCCAGGAGAAAGGGTGTACAAAAATGAGTGTTTTTCGTTCCATGGAAACGTCATCACACTGGTTGGCCTTTCCGACAGCACTCGGAAGCGGTCGGGTTGCCTCATTCGGGATTTGAAACAGGAAAGAACCCCTTCCACGGGGGGCGAGGGGGGAAAAATGCCAGGGCCGGAAAAAGTATACCAAGACTCAGGGAAGAATGCCGTTCGCGTTTCGTTCACATCTGGGGGAAAATTGGCCGACGAAAAGAGAGGCCAGAGACTCTGGAGAAGACGCAAAAATGCTGCATTAGCGCCGGTTCCGCACGGCGGCCGCGAAGCGCTCCGCCGGCGGTTCTTTTCTTCTTGCCCCGCGCCCCGTGTTATCCCCCCTCCTCTCTTGGGGTTCTTTATTGAATGATTTAATATTTTTCGCCTTTTTCCAAAACCCATCCTTCTGGCGGGGAATGATGCAGGCGGCGAGTGAGCGGAAATGCGATTTAGCCAAGAGTCGGCTCTTCGCCGCGAAAACGATGTTTAATGTATGAGAAATTAGTAGCCGCGGGCGCATCAGTCATGCAGCTTCCGCCCTCGTGCGTCTGGTCAGCTGAATCGGCGGGTATTGTGACCTGGTACCAGGCCATGAGATGAAGCATGCATAATAATTACGCGGGGGGAAACGTGTTTTAACGCACAATAATAATCGTTTTCATGATTTTCGGCGCAATTCTTTGCCTAGTTCCCAAAAGCTGCAAGTTTCCGGGATAGTATCTATAGCTCAATATTCTAAGTTCCATACACAACTTTATATGCTCGTATTCTATCTGGTTTAATCTAGATTGCATTATAGTGCATATTTTGTTGTTTGCAAACGTGAATAACAGCTTTCAGGAATGGTAATTCGGAATCTCGATTTTAACCCTACTGATGTCATCGTCACAGCATTGATTCCCATGTGAAAAGTAGAAATACCATTTTTAAGTTATGTACCGCGGCAGAATCGGAAGCGCTTCAATCTTGAGATTTGCCTTTTCTTATTAAACTTACCGGAAAAGCCATTCAGGAGGCAGCCTTTCATCGTCAGGGATTTGGATTCAACCGCTGTTCATTAATTTAACTTTAATAGGGGAATTTTGCCCAAAGTAGTGAAGAGGCCTTTAGAGTTTAAAAGATAGTGCAAACACAAAGAAAGTATACTGTCGTAGAGCCAATGAACCTGCTATCCTTGACAATCATGAAAAATTGCTTTATCATTATGCGAAGGGTGTGTTGAAAGAAAAATCAGCACCATCACTGGAGTTGTCGGACGAAGAATCTTTTGAAATAAATAAATTGATCGGGAAAGAAAAATAACGCTGGTGTTTACTCACACAGATCCGAATTTTAAATTTCTAAACTTTGTATATTTCTCTCTTACTCCCAATTTTCTTTCGATACACATAACATTTTCTGATGCTCAACTCATGAAAATTTAAAACAAAAAAAACTCTCAAACGTCATTGACTCATTTGCTTGACTGCAGAAAAGAAACTAGATTTTACATGCATTGATGACCATAAAGAAAGAAGGAACGTGTGTTATGGGATACAGTTGTAGTTTCAATTTTTGAAAAATAGCTTGACGGAGAGAGAAATTTTCGACGTGTTCAGATCAACAGCAAACAAAAAATAACCCGTAAAATCAAATATAAGAGAAAATCTGCCGTGATTGCGGCCCGACACGCAACGGGACGCAATATATACAAATCCTGGCGGTGCGTCCCGCTCATCAAGTGTTGCAAAATTGATCGAATTGATTGATCAACCAGCGCTGAAGCCTAGGGAACGGTTTAATCGGAGTCCAAGTTGAGCGCAACAAAGTTTTCGCTGTATGGGTTCTCCCCCTCGTTCGTCCCGCAGCTTTTGTCGTCGGGGCCCCCAACCGTCACTGTTGCTGCAGCTGCCGCCGCAGCGGCAGTACGTGCCCTGTAGAGTTTCGTCTAAGAAGCTAATAAAAGATTTATCGAGTTCTAATATGGCCCAAGAACCGAAATAAGCACCTTCATCCTCATAATGTTTTCTTCAGCTATCTCGCAAATTAGCACTTTTCTTCGCAAAGACAATCCGAGATTGCATTGTGATTTGTGCTGACGCCGTATTTCCATTCAATATACCCCAGAAATTCAGTACTTGCCGTAAATTCCGAAATCTCTTGCTCAAACTTCAAACTTCATCATTTGTATGCAAAAACGACGTCTGCTTCATTGTCGGTGACAGATGCTTCGTTTCGTGTTCTTTACTAGTAAATTTGAATTTGTGACGGAATTTTCAACTCACTCCACATCCAAGAAATGAAATAACCATTATCAATGCGTAGTACTGTATATAAAAATCATCAGACAAACCATTAAATGAGGAGGTTTAAATATTACGACACTTTATGTCATGTCATGTCATAAAATAAAGTCACTATGAAAGTCGATACTGTTTTTTGGGAACCACACTTTTTTTATACCTTCTTGTACTGCAAGCGTGTGGATTTTTGAAAAAAATAATTCAAGAGGAACGTGGAGGAAAGTTGTGCAGATTGCAAAGTAAAAATCGTGACCCTGGGTGGATTTTTGAAGATTTTTCCCGAGTGAGGGCATGAGGTACACTGAATCGAGATTAACAGGTCTTAGTGATGAATGTTATACGCACACTTTGCTGCAGAGTGTTTGAATTTTGTCTAGACGTACAGTAAATCGCGGAGATTTAATTTCTGCAGAAAAGGTTTAACTCGTGGACGAGATTTGAAACTTGGTGTCTCGAGTGGTGTGGAGATTTGGCGGATTCGCCCGACGGTCTGGATGGTCGACTGAAAAGAAGCGGACCGAATCACACGGAGTTGTCAAAGTTAAAATCGTGACCTTGAGGGAATTTTTTCAGATTTTTCCCTAGTGAGGGTATGAGGTACACTAAACCGAGATTAACAGGTATTAGTGATGAATGTTATACGCACACTTTGCTGCAGAGTGTTTGAATTTTGACTAGACGGAAAGTAAATCGCGAAGATTTAATTTCTGTAGAAAAGATTGAACTTGTGGACGAGATTCGAAACTTAGTGTCTGGAGTGGTGTGGAGATTTGGCGGATTCGGCCGACGGTTTGACGGAAACACACGGAGTTTCCGGCGGAAGAAGTCATCTGCATGAAAGCGTCCCCCCGAAGGCGTCGCGTCGCAGTTGCACGATCAACTGCAGCGCGATAACTGGGATGGAAATGTGAATTTTCGAAGCAGATGTCGGGTTGATCTCTCATCACGTTGCGCGAAACTTGGGAAACTCGGTGGATCGGATGACTGGGGACGCGATTCCCAAGCACCGGTTCGCCGGAATCAGCGGCGAATAAGGTCGCGCGCGTGCATGCATCTCCTGCTCCAAGATTCAATTAAAAGTTTTTCTGTCGCATACATTGTGACAATATCTTTCGGGATCCATCGCGGAGTTCCCATCAGTGGAAGGGATATTTGAAATTCATGACTCCGAGCGTCGGTTCGTCCCCGGGAAATGCTCCAGACGTCGCGGGGAATGAAGTACGCCCACGACTCCGCAGGTGGGTTCGAAAGGTGACGATGGGAAATGCGGACTCCTTATTCTGAACGCGGGGGAAACCCGTCTTTAGAGACAACAGCCCGCAACTTCCTCCCATCGTCCTTTTGCTTCAAACGCGGCGAATTTCTCGTATGTTCAGCTCAACATTCGAGACGACCTTTTAAAGGATTCCTGTACTGGACTCAAAGGCCTTCGAGACATTCAAACGATACCATATACTGTATATAGAAGAACTTTCAGAAATGGTACTTGGAATGTTACATTTCCCCACCTGTTGCAGACTCGACAAAAGAAAGAAAAGTTCGAAGTTTGGTTCGAAAATTTCCGGGAATACGCTGTTATGAACGCTGAGGATTATGTCGAACATTATTCCAAGATTCCTATTTAAAATGATTCCAGATTTTTCCGTTCGAACCATAATCACATCTTCACGAACGAAACAAAAATGTGCGAAACTTTACAAGCAGGATCACAAAGGTACATGTGATTGCCTGGAGAAAGTGTTTTGCTGACCAAATATGGCCAGAATTTACTTCAACTTCTGTAGGAAAGCCAGGTAAATTATGATACAAAAATAGTTCCGTTTGTCTAAGATTTTCTTTAAGCAGAATTGGATTACTTTGTTCGTTTTATTTCACTTTTTGCTACGAATTTTTGGAAGATAGTCCCAAGTGTGATTTCTCTTCACAGAACATCATCGATTTTTATTGTTGTTGTATCAATCGCTATGGAACTTTAATAGGAATCTTTTTAACCGCTGATGAGCCATTAGTCGAGTATCGTATTTACTTGAAGAGGAGGTGCACTATCTCAGAAACGTGGGTACGTTTTATGCTTGATGGTGCATTTTATTCAAATGTAATGTGCATGAATGCTTCTGTATGGGTTCTGTGTTCTGTGTCTTCTGACTAATGACCACCAGCATGATTATGAAAATAACTATACAAAAATTGAGTTTCAAAACTGAAATAGGAGGATTGTTTGCGACCGTTTCCAGCGGAACACACTTCCCTCCGTGTTTTTGGACTGAACGCTTCGAAATTCTTTTCCTCGAAGGGCGAACGAAATATCCTCGTTTTTTCCCTCAAAATGCATACCTAAAAGCTTTCGTCCAAAAAAAAAGGCAGGAATGTTCGTTTATAGTATTTCGAAATGAGTGTTGTCTTTTGCACAGAGATTTTATCTCACAGTCAATTGTGCGAAAAGGACAACTTTGCGTTTGTTCGGCGCACAGCGGCTTCATTTTGAAAAACTTGAGGCTTTTCCCAAGTACGTATTTAATTACGGTGTGGTTTTAGAAAATGTTGCGTATTTTTATCTTTATTTCTTATTTGGAAGCAGGAAACCTTCTTCGTGGTCATTATAATTTACGCTTCTATTTATCTACTTGGACAGCTCTCGAATGAAACCATTTTTATATCTGATCCAGGCCGAGAAATGTTAATGACCAGCAAGAAACACTGAATTTTGTTCCGGTGGAATTAAGAACAAGTGATTTCACTCAGTTCGTCGTTTTCCTGATTGCAAATGAAAAATAATCAGTAGTGAAAGTGTATTTTACTTCCTTGAGATAAAGTTCTTTAAAATTAATCAAAATGAGAAAAATATGTTTTTCCATGGGGTGGAACGCACTTTTATTGACTTTTGTGCTAAAAGAAACGCATCTGCAAGTAGGTACCAAATTATAGCTACGAAGTTGCTTCTGCCTGCGACAATACCAGTGCGAGTCGGTTTTCTTTATTCAAACCCAGCATTGTCAATTTATTGCAGAAATGATGAGTTTCTTTTCAGCTTCTTGAAAGATATTCGAAAGATGTCCATTTTCATATAACATTTCTTTTTTCTTCTGGGTTCGAGCTGCTACCTGTGGTCCAGACACGACATGCACAGAAATTCTGAATATGAAGTCAGGCTCATCGTTCATCGTGTTAGACATTCAGACGAGACTCTATGTTACGAGAACCACGACGGAAACTACACATATTACCTTGAAATCAGATTTTCATTTTAGGATATATTTTCCAATTTCCAAGTGCTGCTGCTCTTCACTAAAGTTTTAGTCGAGGGAAGGGAAGTTCTGGAAATGTTGAGGAATCTTCTAGCGTCATCAATCAACAAGAAACGCAATGAGTTTCTTGGTCGGTTTAGACATTCCCAGTGATAAAGATAAAATGAACGCAAGTACTGTACACCAGATCTCTTGCTTTTGAGATTGAAAGAGATTCATAGCGACTGCTTTGCATATGCTTAGAGGACACGGCCAGGGATTCAGTTCTAGCGTTCAAGTCTCCCCACTGTTCTAGAATCGACGAAACTCGACCGAACCGGTCTGCGAACAGACAGATACAGTTTACATTTCAGAACTATTGCATCTGTCAGCGATGCTTGAGCAAATTCTTTCGGGGATTTTTGTGCTACTTGCATTAAAGATTAATTGTTTCGTGATTAAGTAAGCGAATGGTGAACGATGGGGTTTTAGAATCCAATTTCTTGTAAATTCGGATGATTTTCAGATACCTTGAAAATAATCCCTCTATATAGAGCTTTCAATTCAACGCAAGCCTCAAACTCAGACAAGATGTTAATGACGTGGTTTTGAAACCTTTTTGCTACCTAATTATTTTGCAACAGCCGAATGTTTAAATTTGAATTTTAACTTCCCCTTGAATTCCTTCCGTTTCACTAGTTTGACTTCCTGTCAACTCGAAATATGTATCCCTATGCTGGATCAGCAGATACATTTGAACATCTTCCAAGCAATTTCCAAAGATAATATGTTCATTGGTGAGTTTCTGAAAATTGTAAACGCGACATTCAACCAAGCTTAGAATGACTCGCATTTGTCGACGAATTCATCTCTGAAACACACTTTTTGCCAATCAAATTCCAAGTTTTTGTTGTCCACTCACCGAAAACCTATCGCAAGACTATGAGCCTGTCTTGGAAAGCTGGTTGTTGCGATGTGCTTCGTCACCGTTGTAGCTTTTTTCCACATGTGCTCTACAGACTTCGCAAGTGTGAACTGAGTTTCACCGAATAACGACCCGATAAACCAGAAAACCCAAGCCTGAGTAGAGCCGAAAAACATTAAAGCACTTGATCAATGCAAACTTCCACGGGATAATAAATAAAAAGTTATTTTAAAAAGTGTGCTGGGTACATCAAGGGCTATGGTCATTTGTTCTCAAATTAACATTTGGCGCACTCCTATGCTGGTTCTAAGGGACGCACTTGGTTGCACAGAAATACATTTCAATCTATACTTTTTGCAGTTGGCCAATTCTAATTCAAAGTCGTTCTCGAGAACCTGGTGATTCGTCAACATTTTCAAAAAACGCGGTCCGGTTACACTGCTGACGAAAAATATGTCTCTTTGAATATGTACGAAGAACCACTTCCAAACGTTTGTGCATTGGTGTTTAAAAGCGAAAGACTTCTACATGGAGACTTTCCATTTCAAGATCTCAACAAACTGGATTCAAGCAGTGTCACTGTAGAAAGAAATGATTCGCGAAATCTAGAGGTTGGTCGAATGCAAAAATCTGGGGAAGGCCTCTGTTTTCAAAGTTTAGCGAACTTTGGTTGCGTTACACTGTCGAGGGAAGAAACATTTCCCTGCGATCAATGTCAAATTTTAGAAATTGGGGTATGAAGTTTTCAAAACGAAAATGTTGGGTGGGAAACCGGGTTCGGGCAATGCCGACCGAAGAAACGTTTCTCTGAGCCACGCTGCGAACGTAGTGCCGTCGACGGTGCGGATCCTCCGCGAGCCCATTCGTGACAGACCCGAAGCTCGGCCCCCGAGCCCCGGGATCCCCACCCCTTTGCCCGCGGGATCCTCTGCAAAGTCGACACCTATCCCGCCGCGGCCCGCCCAACCGTCGACGTCGACGAGGTCGCCGCCCAGCGCCTTGAGGCTGACAACCACGAGACGGGTCTTCCGTCTGACTCTAGGCCTCTCTGTAGCTCGCTCACCTCCGGAAAAGATGGGTCGTGTCGTTGGTCCGACGCATTGGCTGACCCGATCTGATCGAAACGCACGGGTGTATCTGCTCCTTTTTCTACCCCGCTTGGCTGCTTGACATGTGTCTCCAGAAAACCCCGCTTGTCGATTCCAACTGTTGAAAGCTAATAAATGCTTTTCCTGGGAGGAAACCAGGCGAACCCATGAAAATCTCTGATCACCCTCCGCATGGAGGTGATGTAGAATTGACGACAGCAGACGAGAAGACAGAAGAATGCCGATACGCTCACATTTTTCAGAAAACATCCCTATCCTCTGCCAATTTCTAACATCTAACGATCCTCACAAATTTACACTTCACGAACGCAACGGTTCACATTCTCAGCGATTTCCAACCGCTAAAAAAGGCTGGCATTTCCCTTCACAGCATTCAACTCGTCTTATCCTGGTTGAAAAATTTCCACGGAATCGTATTTGCAATTCAAACGGAGTCGGTTCGGAGTGTATGTCATTAATGGTTGGTTCAAGACACAGAATCGCGCTTGTCAGTGTCTCTAGCTTCGATTATAATTTCCATTTGTATGCATGAGATGTGCTCCGAACATACAGGAAAGCTTCGAATACACGATATTCCCCAATTTCGCGATTTGAATCTGAAGGAATTCTACGATCACCTCTCTTCATCTTCACATACAAACTGTACATTTCCCATCATATTCTGAGATAATACTTTTTATTTCAAGAGTGCGGTATTGAATATTTCTAAAACTCAAGATACAGTATTATGGAGAAAGGATTGAAATAGTGAGACTCTTCGTGAGTATTAAAATACTCTCAGTGATTTCCGCCGCTTTATGATGCTATATTATTGCTATTTTCTGCACTCATTGCTAGATTATTCGTCCAGGTTATAAATAATGCACTCATAGGAAACAAAAAATGGAAAGAAAAAATGCATTGTTTTTAACATTCCTTCAGGAGTTTTGAAAATCTTTCTTCAAATTTTCAACAGCAGCGGCAATCTCCGGAGATATTAAAAAATAATATTTACTGTAATTCGAATCGGTATAAGATGCTTTACGGTTCAAATTCGGGATTCGATTAATCGAATGCATCGTTAGGCAAAAACCGAATAATAGAGGTTTCCTTCAATCATACTACATCCTTCGTGTGAATCTCAATTTGCAAGCCCTTTTCAAAAACCATACAAAACTAATAATAAAAAGTGCACTAAACCTGAAAAACCTAATGATGCTAACTTTGAATCCAGTTTATGCCTCAAGCTGTGAGGATCTCTCCGATACATTTGGTATACATTCCACCGAATGCATTGTTAATCAAACAGGTTTAAAAAAAAATGAGGTTACTTTGTATGAAGTCAGACGCAGTCGCAGCTTGAAGGCACCAAAACGGTGGGGAATAGCGAGTCTTCCCAGGGAATCCGTGAAACGCTGATGAATGATCCTGGACCAACTGCAGATCCATTTCGAATGCCTTGACAATGCATGGCAGACTCGGCAGATGGATCTTTTCCTACACGATCCAGACCTTGGCCTTGGAAACGTGACATGGCGAGGCCCAAAAAGAATCGCCGGCTTTCTGCAACTGTATCATGCGAGGGGTTGTGCCGGAGCTGAGCATCTCGGCGCTCCAGTGGAAACTTAGACGCGAGGGAAGAAGCCTTTCCTAACCTACCGTCCCACAGTTGAGGTCACCACGAACCTTCTCCATATCCAAGCTGGGGCACACGGACCAAGTTTTCCGCTGCACTTGCCTGAGCGCTCGCTTCATGCCCTTGGATTCCTTCTTCATCCCTGGCTCCTTTCAACCTCCGAGTCTTCTCAATACGTGAACTGGTGAAGAGTCCACCAAGTTTTTCATTTCGTTGAGATCGAGAAGGATTGCATCACAGTCTTAAGCAGAGAACATACTGTATAAATGCAACTCATCCGCACGCCGAAAGCAGCGAGGAGATGGAGGTTTCAGATAGCTGAAAAAAGTCAGCCAAGTCTTCTGAAATTGTACTAGAACACAATGGGGGCTTAAAAAAATAAGTACTGTACTCCAGCCAGCATCTTCACGCCGTATCTCCCAATCTATGCTCTAGAAACCCCTGGTCTCCATCAGTACTTTCCAGAAGCTCCATGGGTACTGGAAAAAATAATAATTGCTGACAGCAATATGAAAACGGAATTTGCGCATACCACCATACATCTCTTCACGAGACACGTACTTTTATATTTGCACTGAAATTCGGAGAATATTTATTTAAAACCAATTAAAAGTGTCAATTGTGTATCACATTCACGTGCTTTTCTCTTCGTGGATTTTTTAAGAGAGTGTGCTATACTGGAAGACTTGATAATGAAAAAAACACATGATATGGTCAAACAATATATTCCCGAATGGGCATGTAATGTGTTCGTGAAACAGGATTAAACAAAAACGAAGGTTTATACGTCGTTGGCAGAATTGGAGAGATTTTTTCTAAAACTCAAATAAAATGTGAAACATCGGGTCGCATTGAAGAAGACTGTCTTATTAGACATTCATTTGGAGAGGTTGTTCCACTGAGTAAAAACAATGCGATTTTATATCCTAGAAACATCTTCATATTCAGACCTTGGCCATGTTCATTTTGTGAATCAAAATGGACATTAATGTGAAAGATTTAAAAGCAGAAAGTGCAAGGTTTTTGGCGATTAAATGATTCCAGCGAAGGTACGCATATTCGCTCAGTCAATTCTTTCTGCGAGAGGGCGTGGCACTATTATCGGCATTAACGCTGTTTTGCGAAAATACATTTCTCTGTTTACGCACGTAATTCTGGGTTTCCCCTTAAAATGCAAAAAACCAGGTTCGTTTTTTCGGCGCGTGGCAGCAAAGTATATGCCCACGCTACGAACCGACGGTCGTTCGGGACGCATGGGGGGAAAAAAGAGACAGAATCTGGTACCCCACACCATGCATAACAACATGTAATCCTGCGGTTTAAGCGAGCAACATTTTTACCTGCCCTTGTTCACCACCCTGTAGACTTCGAAGAAGGGAGAGAGAAAAAGTCAGCTGACCGTGCACATAGTAAGGGGTGCGAGGGTCAAAATTAACCAAATGAGGGTGACATTTTTCATTAAGAACCCAGGACAGATTTTCTCCTTCGCAACACGTTCCGGTTTTGTTTGAAATGCCCCCCACATTCGCTTATTTGCCGTGGTAAAGAGGATTAAGAGCCCGAGTGCGACGGAATGATGGACCGGGATGCGGAAGGAGTTCAGCAAGCAGTGGGAGGTGATTAGAGTGCCTGGCAGCGCGGTAGTGGAAACGGAGTTATTCGTGCACACGACTGCTAATACAGTGTTCTTACCCGGGAATTGCATACCCTGAAAACGAGAGCTCTGTTTAAATCGTGGCGGCACATGCCGGGAAGGGAATGACCAACGACGAAGGGAAATCAACGCAAGGACAGCGTCTTGGATAGAAATTTATAACGTACAAGATGCTGCATTAAGAAGTGTTCGCAATACAGTAACGGTCTCCGCAGCGGAATCGAAAGTCGAGAATATCTTCAAAAATAATTTCCTTTTTCCAATTCTCGCAGGAGAATATTCGATCAGTCAACTGCTGCGCGCGTCTACAAATTCATGTTATGTGTCCCATTAGATTCTGAGAAGGCCTCGATGTGTTGAAATAACAGTAAAAAGAATTTCTGCAATGCCCATCCAAACCGATTTTCATCTATACAAAGAAACCTCCTGTGTTCTTTAAATTTCTCACCATAAAAATCATACGCGTACGTGCATGTTGCGAAAGTAAATCTGGATTTTAATGTCACTCCTCTGATGGAGTTTCTCCCCATACCATTGGAATGCTCTCTTAAAATGGCTCTAAAGACTGAAGTTCTAGTGCAACAGTAATGAAATCCGAAAGAAAAAGTTCATCGTCAAACGGATAATGCAGCTTGTCGGCATTCTGTCTGAATTTGAGCGCCCCAGAAACTATTGGCATTAAGATAAACTTTCTCGCTGAGAGGAATCCAAGAAAAGAAAAGGATCTAGAAGCGGAGTGAAGTGCGGAACCATCAAGGTGGAACCTAAATTTGCGCAGAGTTGCTCATTATTTGGAAATTTTCCATATTTTTTTTAGCATTGGATGGCAGGTTTTTTTTTCAAAGATTTTCGAAGTTTCATGATCAGACCATTTTCAACGCGTGCCCTTTCCTTGGTAAATGTATTAATGCAAATGTTTCTCCAGCAGGCAGTGCTCGGAAACGGTGTGGAAGAGGTCACGTACACTTCGTTGATGCCGCAGCTCGAAGCATTAGTGAACTCACAGCATGTGTTTTTTTTCCCCTTTCCCTGAGGGACATGTAGTTTTTTGCGAATATTCTTTCCTGCACTTGGAAGTATCCGTGAGATGAATCCGACATTTACTGCGCTTGATTCCACACTCCCCATTCATTCAGAATGAAACACAATGTTGAGACGTGCGGCGCAGGTGATGTTGAAAGAGCTTCAGCAATGCGAGTATGACCTCAGAACTCTCCCGAAAAGGGTTTCCCTAGATCGCCTCATTCCTTACCTTTCACGACATTTTATACCAGACGGTTGACGCAACACAATTGACATTCTGTCCGACATAATGTCCTTCTTACCCGTGTAAATACTTTTTGTCTGCCGAATGCATTTTACTTTTGGCCCCCAATGATGACAAATTGTCCTCTGCCCCTTTCAGAAAAACATTTTGCGGAAGAGTGTTCAAAAAACATTAATTTTCATTCATCCAACCAGAGGCTGGGTGTGAACAGTTCGTCTCAGGTGAAGAGGGTGGCAGTCAGGAAAATGTAGCGAAACTTTTTCCGCAAGAAATCTTATACACATGCGCACAGTTGATTAATACCTGTGCTGAAAATCAAATACAGTACATGAATATACAAAATTGAATCAGCACTACTTTCAATGCTATAAATAAATATTGAAATGGACGAGACTGTGAACCTGCTGAAATATAGGTTCAAAATCTCAGCTGCCACTCGAAAAAAATGAATGAGAAATAACGCACAACGGAACGGGAGAATATCAAAGAAATGAAACCCGTTTTGCGCATGAAAATGAAATTAATAGGTTTCAGAAAAAAATAACGAAGATTTTTTCCAAGATACTCTGCGTGTTAATTGAACCGCAAAATCGTCGTGGAGACTTTTTTCTGTTTGATTCTTCTGTGGGATTTTTCCACTGTACAAAAATCTAAATTTGTTTTTCCTAGTTACCACTCCCCTCACCAATGCAGGTTGTTCTCATAATCGTTCTTCGATACGCCGAGAATCACTGGTTCGATAAATCAGAATCCGAACGTATTTTCAACATTCTCTCTCAATAACAATGTTCCTCGAAAGAGCAGCGGGAAACCATATTCATCAGCGAAGGATAAACGTGACATGAATGCGCCAGGAAAGAAAATGATGACACGTGCGAGAAAAGAATCGATGAAAAAGCTTTTAAATACTTGCGTCCCCCCCCCCCCAGCCTTCCAGAATTTGGCACTATTTGGCAGGCATGTAAATCCCATAATATGCACTGCGTATGGAGTTTTTCGCTCATCCTCTGATTTAAACTACCACTGGAATTGTATCTGTCGCTAAAGAGAGTTATAGTTTGTTGACTTCCAAAAAGCAAATTTCGTGCGAGATTTTCACACGAAAATTATTATTTTCGTAGCACTGTACTGTAAAGCTCATATTCCAAAAGATGGTTCCTAACATTGGTGCCCGGTAAAAAATGATGAGAATCGGAAATTTCCCATTCTCATCGATGAACAGCATTCTGCAATGTTATAGGATTTATTTTTGACCTCCAATGATGAGTTGGTCCGACGCAGTCGTTCGAGGCCCTGTGCCCCCACGGTTTGTTTCGACCCCGAAAAGCGAGCGCATGTGGGCGGCAGCGTGTGCGATCAGGATTTTCGGCGGTGTCGTTCCTTCCGCGCGGGCCTGTGTGATTTCCGCGGAAGGAGACCCTGGGCTCGGCACGCGAATCCCGGGGAAAACCAAAAGCAAAAACTTGGTACTCCCGCTGGAATTATACCACGACATCGCCCATAAATGATTCACGGGCGCAGAGATTGCGATTGATCGAGTAGCCTGGGCGGTGGAAGCGATGCGACGTTGCGTTTTAGGGCATGGCTAATGCGGTTCCGACGTAGCACCTGGTTTTCCTTTATCCGTTGGTAACTGACCTCAGAATGAAATTTTTCGGTTTTTCATTAGGTTCACAGGCCAACTCTTTGTAGAGGTCAGCCTACTTCCAGTAATCGCTAAGAAGTCGCATAGGCCATGCGTAACGTAGTTGTGGCCTACACTCCATGAAGGCAGTTGTCATCCGACTCCAGAGATCAAGGGATTACAGTTTCAATAATAATAATAGTACACACGTCGTGATGGAAGCATCAAATATCGAAGTTTCCGATGAGTAAATGGGAATCAATACAGAAATGATGCGTAAAACAGTTCCAAATTTCCTACGATGGAAGTAGAAAGTGTGGCATCAATATGCTTATTTGCCGGTCTTTGACAAGTGGCGGAAGACCATGCCCACAATTTTTAAAACGGTGGCGGGAATTTTGTGAAAATTCTCAGCCAAAGAATCAAAGCCTTTCTCTACGTTACTTTCTCGACGTTACTGTAAATTTCCAGAAAAGAAAAAATCTTTTGCGAAAATTGCAACTGTGAAAAGACAAAAATGCGTACCACTGTCAAATTTACAAGATACAAATGCACCTTGTATGAGGAAATCTGGTTGGTATCTGCCTATGAACCATGAGTGAAATCAATGACTCAGCCCTTTGCATGTGAACAATTTGTATGCGATGAAAATTGTATTAGCTTCGCAAGTAAACTTCTGATTTTTGAGGCAAAATGAATGAAGACTCGTCCGATACTGTAATCCATTGCGTCTAATATTTGTATTTACAGGGCAGCGTTTCAAGAAGCAGGAGAGGAAACCCATTATATACTCGTATCTCTGCTCGAAAATACTTTGTTAAACCGCCCTAATAATTTGGTCTGCTGGAACAGACAGTGGTTCATCATCCTACAGGTCATCAATCACGCAAAAGAGAGCTGATATCTTGGTATTTGAGGAGTTTTGTTCGAGTATACCAATGATGATGATGTTGCGGTATGGGTGGTGCAGCAGCAGTCCATCTGATGCGTTCTCTGTGCTCACGTGATGAATGCTTCTCAATGTTCGTGCACATGTTAAAAGTCGCTGAATTATTTCATACGATCTAGAAGCCAAAATATTATTTTTTTTGCTCAAGAACGAATGCCAGTTTATTTTAGCGCAAGTCCACACACAGAATTAGCGTCGAATCTGCTTGAAAACGATGCAGGATTGAATTAAAATCCTTCGAATTTATTACCTCCTCATGTTATCGATAGCAGAAGGAATTCAGCTACTTGCCACGGTAGCACAATGAAAGTTTTTCACGCAATGTTAGCTTATAGCTCAAATATGCGTATGTGCCGCTGCTTCGTAAAAATACTAAATTTTGTTGCGAGTTTTTTTTTTTATATTTTTTTGGCGGTACACCTTGGATTTCAGTCTTAGGAAGCGGTACAATAAAGGTGAAGCATGCGTACGCGCTTCCACATTAACTTCCGTATTAACCGCACCGCAGTCACGCAAATTCACTGAACAAGGTTTGCCGCGATGGATAAAAATAATTAAGAAACTCTTGATTAGACAATCACAAATTAGTCAAGTAAATATCTTGAAATTGTGGTTTTTCTCTTGTGTAGACTAAATTTTTTCCAGAACATGCTACCATCTTTGCGACCTCTCTGCAATTCCCTGTAATTTTTACGCGGTGTAGATGCGGCCTATACGCACGGAGGCGGCCTATATCAGCTCGAATACCTTATCTCAGTCACGACTCACGAGACCCCATCATGCAGGTCCTGTCGCCCGAACAGCTCTATATATATTGCTGATCATTAATTGGCAAATGCGTCACGTTAAGAAAAGAGCGCGCTGGAATTATTGGTCACGTCGGTCGCGAAGAGCAGAAAATGAAGTTATTCATTCGAATCATTCCTGATCTCCTCCAGGGACCCTCAAGTGGACAAAAAAAAACAGAAGGGTCGTCAAGGTGTGCCGGTGACGCATGATGAGAATCGCGGATGCGATTACTATCTGTGATGCATTAAGAGCAGAGTCGTTTTCTGAACCTGGTCTCGTCCGCGTGCAAAACGTGGAACAAGTGGGGAGAGAAGCTCCGCGTAAATATACAGCACAAAGAACTTGCGATATAGCTGGATACAGAAAAAGATTACGGACAGACGCAAATTGAAAGATAGCCAAACTCAGGACTTCCAGTATTCTTGGACAGGCAAAATGGAAATTGTTCGGATTTGCTTACGACCGAATCGGTGTGCGCGAATGCTGAAAAATACCATACGCAGATGGACTCTCTCTACACCGAAACCTAAGGGAGAAGAAAGAAATTCGGTGTAAAGATGCATTTGTTGTAGTGAAGCCCTGCGGAGAGAACCCTATATGGAACCACAAAAAAATCCACTATCCAGAGAAATCGTTGTAGACAAGATTCCTACAACGATTCTTGTTCCACGTTGTAAACGTGGAACAAGTGGGGAGAGAAGCTCCGCGTAAATATGCAGCACAAAGAACGTGCGATATAGCTGGATACAGAAAAAGATTACGGACAGACGCAAATTGAAAGATAGCCAAACTCAGGACTTCCAGTATTCTTGGACAGGCAAAATGGAAATTGTTCGGATTTGCTTAAGACCGCATCGGTGTGCGCGAATGCTGAAAAACCATATGCAGATGGACTCTCTCTACACCGAAACCTAAGGGAGAAGAAAGAAATTCGTTGTAAAGATGCATTTGTTGTAGAGAACCCCTGCGGAGAGAACCCTATATGGAACCACAAAAAATCCACTTTCCAGAGGAATCGTTGTAGACGAGATCGTTGTAGAGAGTGAGAGAGTCGGTGATTCTATGGATTAACGCATTAGCATAGATTCGCAAAAACCTTCCCCCAGTATTTCCGGGGATTGCAGCATATAGAGAAATATTAATGAAATACATGCCAGCAAAGGAGAATCTAGCATCGAGAAAGAATAAAGAGTGAAATCCATGAAATCAAAGCAATGTCAACCAATTTTACTCGCGTGGGATGACATTTCGGGCTCGTCGGGGAAAATTCCTTACGGTATACATTCATCACTAATTTAATAGAATACACGAACACTACCTCTACCTCTTTCTCACCCCTTTTTAAAAGGTAATACAAATTCCTGATTTGGGATCAGCTCAACAACACTATCAAACACCACATACATGCTTCAGCAGAGTGCTGCCCGGTAACGGATTTTATGGCGTTCCGTGTGGGAAAGACAATCTCCGGGAAATGAAAGAAATGCGTGGCAGCAGTCATTTAATTAATCGTGTTTCATGTGTCGCATTATTGAAAAAATTATTTTCCTCTATCACACTTTCCTCCAAAACACACGGTAGATCTCAAGAATAAGTCCTCATTTCAGCGCCTTTTTATCGATTTCAATGGCACCAAGAGTCTTATCAGGTTGGAAAATTATCCTGAATAGCAATTTTTTATTTAGACGCAAAGTCAATCTGCATATTTACTCAGATTAATTCAATTGGAGGTCACCCGTATATTTTCAAAATCATCATAATCTTACACAAAGTCTGCAGGGTGTAATTATTGGGGTACAGAATCAAAGGAAAATAAACGGTTGGGGTTTTTCAATGATGTGCAACTGAAAGAAACACAGGATTGCAGAATCTTTCAGAGAAATTGCGAATCCTAATTTCTCAGAATAGTCTTGCTCATTTACTGACCTGGAGGACTTGTTCACATTCATGCGCATTTTGTCTTGCAGTCTTGATGTAAACGAAGACAGATGAAAATAGGAATGCGGGTCAATTCAAACAAGACTCTTTTTTATTTATTTTTTAGCTCGGGACACTCAGTTTTCATACAAGACTGAAGCGTTGGTTCTATATAATTTAAAAAGAGTGGAATCTGGTTGCCTTCAGACGAAGTGAAAACAGGCAAAGTTGAGCCATTCAGCCGAATTTATTGATGCGTATTTGTGAAACTCATCTCAAAATTTCTAGGTTTACAGGAAATATCAATTGGGAAAATGTCAAATGAAGTACTGTATAAACCAGTGTTCCCCAGCTGTGGTCCACAGCCCAGCACTGGTCCACAGAATTTGTTTTCTGTTCTGCAAGAAATTTTCTTCAGCAAAATAAATTGATCAGAAAGAACATTGAAGTCTGTTATCTTCATCTGACAGTTTGAAAAGACAATGGTAATTGAAATTATCTGATGAAAAATAAATGTTGGCTTTTCTCCTAATAACGCTTCAGACAAATTTTCACCAACTGAAATGAATTAATCTAATTTTTCATTCTGAGAACCCTTTTTTTCAAGCCAATCTTCCTAATTTTTCAAAGACATTCAACTGTAATGCTGCTTCATTGGTTCTCAACTAATCTTTTGCAGCAAAAAAAGAGACCAAACAAATTTTAAAAAATAAGTCTGCCAAACAAAAGTTTTTTGAGCCCAAAAAAATGGCATGAAACTTTGCCAGTCAATATAGACATTTATTTTTTGAAAATTCGCCAGTCTGCTAAAAATTGCATAGAAATTTGCTGGTCGCAGGCCCAAAAAGGCTTGGGGGACACTGCTATAAGTCATGGGGATCAATTGCTAACATTTACGAATACCTTGGTAGCCTTAATTCGCGTAAAACCCTGCGGATGAGCGGATTCACTGACTGATCACACGGAGATTCTGTTCTTATTAAAAATATGTTTGTGCTATTTTGGGTTCCACCAGGCGGTTGATCTCCGAATCGCTGATCATACTCTCACTGTGGAACTTGATGTTTCATCAATTCGGGCTAGAGGGCTCTGTCCACGAGAAGTTCCCGTGATGGATCAACTCAAGGGATCAACGAACACCCGCTTCTGCGTAAATATACAGCACAAAGAACTTGCGATATAGCTGGATACAGAAAAAGATTACGGACAGACGCAAATTGAAAGATAGCCAAACTCAGGACTTCCAGTATTCTTGGACAGGCAAAATGGAAATTGTTCGGATTTGCTTACGACCGAATCGGTGTGCGCGAATGCTGAAAAACCATACGCAGATGGACTCTCTCTACACCGAAACCTAAGGGAGAAGAAAGAAATTCGTTGTAAAGATGTATTTGTTGTAGTGAAGCCCTGCGGAGAGAACCCTATATGGAACCACAAAAAATTCACTATCCAGAGGAATCGTTGTAGACAAGATCGTTGTAGAGAGTGAGAGAGTCGGTGATTCTATGGATTAACGCATTAGTATAGATTCGCAAAAACCTTGCACCCAGAATTTATCGGGGCTTGCAGTATAGAGGAATACTGTATAGTAATGAAATACATGCCAGCAAAGGAAAAACCAGCATCGAGAAAAAATAAAGAGTGAAATCCATGAAATCAAAGCAATATCAACCAATTCTACTCGCGTGGGATGACATTTTGGCCACGTCAGGGAAAATTCCAACGGGACACGTTCATCACTAATTTAATAAAATACACGCACAATATTTATCCCTCTTTCTCACCCTCTTTTTTAAAAAGGTAATTAAAAATTTTTCCTGATTTGGGATCAGCTCAACAACGCAATCCAACACCACATACATGCTTCAGCAGACTGCTGCCCAGTAGCGGATTTTATGGCGTTCCGTGTGGAAAAGACAATCTCCGGGAAAAGAAAAAAAAAATGCGTGGCAGCAGTCATTTAATCAATCGTGTTTCATGTGTCGCATTATTGATGAAATCCTTTTCATTCTATGACACTTTCCTCCAAAACACACGGTAGATCCCAAGAATAAGTCCTCATTTCAACGCTTTCTTATTGATTTCCATGGCACCAAGAGTCTTTTCAGGTTGGAAAATTATCCTGAATAGCAATTTTTTATTTAGAAGCAAAGTCAATCTGCATATTTACTCAGATTAATTCAATTGGAGGTCACCTGTACATTTTCAAAATCATCATAATCCTACACAAAGTCTGCAGGCTGTAATTATTGGGGTACAGAATCACAGGAAAAAAGGCTGGGGTTTTTCGATGATGTGCAACTGAAAGAAACACAGTACAGTACTATAGAATCTTGCAGAGCAGTTGGCGAATCCTAATTTTCTAGAATACTCTTCCTCATTTACGGACCTGGAGGACTTGTTCACATGCATGCACATTTTGTCTCGTAGTCTTGATGTAAACGAAAACAGATAAAAATAGGATTGCGGGTCAATTCAAACAAGACTCTTTTTTATTTATTTTTTTAGCTCGGGACACTCAGTTTTTATACGAGACTGAAGCCTTGGTCTTTTTTAATGTGACAAGAGTGGAATCTGGTTGCAGTGAAACGTGAAAACGGGCAAAGTTCAGATTGCCATTCAGTCGAATTTATTGATACGTATGTAAAGCTTGTCACAAAATTTCCAGGTTTACAGAAAATATCAATTGGGAAAATTTCAAATGAAGTATTGTATAAACCAGTGTTCCCCAGCTGTGGTCCACAGGCCAGCACTGGTTCGCCGAAGTTTTTTCCTGGTCTGCAGGAAATTTTCTTCAGCATAATAAATTGATCAGAAGCAACATTGAAGTCTGTTATCTTCATCTGACATTTTGAAAAGAAAATGATAGTTGAAACTATCTGATGAAAAAGAAATGTTGGCTTTGCTCCTAATAACGCTTCAGGCAAATTTTCACCAACTGAAATGAATGAATTTAATATTTCATTCTGAGTAGCCTTTTTTTCAAGCCAATCTTCCTAATTTTTCGAAGACATTCAACTGTACAGCTGCTTCATTGGTTCTCAACCAATCTTTTGCACAAAAAAAACCGAACAAATTTTAAAAACTGCCATAAGTCTGCCAAACGAAAGTTTTTTGAGCCCAAAAATGGTATGAAACTTTGCGAGTCAACAGACATTTTATTTTTTGAAAATTTGCCAGTCTGCTTAAAATTGCATGGAAATGTGCTGGTCGCAGGCCCAAAAAGGCTTGGGGAACACTGGTATAAGCCATGGGGATCAATGGCTAACATTTACGAATACCTTGGTAGCCTTAATTTGTGTAAAACCCTGGGGATGAGCGGATTCACTGACTGATTTCACACGGAGATTCTGTTCTTATTAAAAATATGTTTGTGCTATTTTGGGTTCCACCAGGCGGGACTAGAGGCTTAGCGACTAGTATGAGAGTGACACCTTGAACTACAAAGTAGTTAAGCCCGATCTCCCGAGACAGGTGCTCTTCAAGGGCACTACCTAGTTGAGTTCCCTAGTTGCTTGTGGGCGAAGAGCGGCATCAATACTGAAAGTACCACTTCTTCCGCATCTGCCTCCAAGATGAATTTTGTCCAGACCGTTTGGAGTAGCAGTCTCAACTTGTTCAGTTCCTCGCCTCATGCGTGCTTCCGAGCCGTGTTGCAGCGCATTGAGAAATTTTCTATAAAACGTCCTTTCCATCTTAAAAATTGAACAATGCCAGTTGAGTCTTCTTAAAAGCCCCAATGATTAATGGAACAGCAATTTTAAATACTGACCTCTCGTAAGAGCACAACCCGAATAACGTGCATCTACTATGATGACAAATCTGGCTCGTTTTGATGATGGGGTAGAATTCTGTGTAAGCGAACGCAATCACAATACATTTGTAAACATAACAAACACTTGAAAGGCTGTGAAGAAAGTTTACAAAGAGCTTTTTTTCTATTGACTCCCGTACCAAATTCGTTGAATTCAATGCGGCATAAGAAACTTGACTTTTCGGGAAATGTTTACATTTCAACACAAGAATGGTGAACCTCAAGGCGGACACGGCTCCAAATTTTCACTTATGCTTGTAATTTCAAAAGGTAAAGTTTCGAAAGCGCTTGAATAGTCTTTTTTGTGATGCTGTTCACCAACAATGGGTGAACCATTTTCTTACAAGGATTTTCAGATCAATACTTTTGCAGCGTCTTTTAATATTCCCAGCAGGATTCCAAAGACCAATATTATTAATTTGTATTCACTGTATTGATGTCTCATCTGTACGATGTGAAAACAATTGATTTTTTTCTTTGTGTAAAAAATCTGGAGATTCTTTCTTCCCTCTTTCATTTTCAATTTCAGGACGACATCCTCACGATTTACTGTTACCTGCATCTCCCATAGACGCCAGTTTTTGATTTTTTTAAATGATTCCTCGAAAAGGCATACGATGACAACTGACACAGCACCACCTTCACTATGACTGATGCCTGCGTTTTCTTAATCGAAGGTTCAAAATTCCTTCCTGAAGCCGTACAGAAATTTTAACTATTGGAACTGCTTTACCGTTGTCAGTATCATAACCTCTGAATGCCCAAACTTGCACGAACATGAATGATACTCTCGAAGTAGAATAAAAGCGCTTCCAAGTTCAAACATATAATTTGCACTGATGAGACGCTATGAAACACAAAGAAAGAGTACTCCCATCAGAATGCTGCTGCAATGTTAGGGTTGTTTCATCTACAATTTCAGAAGTCTGAGCACTGCATTTCTTCCGTGAGTTGGCTAGTTTCGGATTTTTATCGAAATCGGTCGCAGAGAACAAAAACCGCTATGCATTTTTGAACGGTTCGCGCTTTTATGTGCAACGGAATTCTCAATTTACAATCATCTAATTCATTGAGAAATGCGTGAATTGATCCATTGCACTGAAAGGAAAATAGAATAATCTGTCGCCGATTTTAATGGTATGAAGGCAATTACGTGACACAATGGTCGGTTGAATTCTTACGGTGCTGGTTGGGGACCTGGAAAATCTACGTATCATGTACACCGGATAAGACTCAAATAGATACCATAAAATTCTCTTTACGCTTCGAGGAAATGAAATCTTGTTTTTGAATGTGTCCCGGGAGAAGCCGAAAGCCCGGACGCGGGAAAAAAATTGGCGCTGAATCAGCGAGATGGAAATCGCGTCCCGAGAAAGCCAGAGGGGCCAGTTTCCTGCGGGCCCGATGGCCCGGGGATGGGCAGTTCATTGCCCGTTTCCCTAATCCGTAGCATTGTCTCCTCGGCTCTCTGGACGCGGCACCTGTAGCGAATTGCTTTCAGAAATCTGCCCCGAAACTCTCATCATTTTTTTTTATGGCCAGTCTGGCGACATCGCCGAGCTCGTAATTGACTGACGGCCTGGTTCCGGGTGACGCTGGTCAGAGGGGGCCAAACAGGGTCACTCCTGCGACGCATCGAACCCACTCGGGGATTTATTAACGGATGAGTCCCGCAGGACGTCGTCGGGCATCTTATGCACCCCGTCCTGTCACATTTCACATCGCGCATTAACATGGTTCCCGTCTTCCGTTCCCGCATCCGTTCCTCTAATGTGACGTCGGACATCCATCTATTGAAGTGGAAAATCTCACCTCCTCCTGATTTTTTTCTTGACAAAATTACCACCCATCTCGCTGAAAGAAGATACGGAGAACGGCTCTCAAAGGGATAATTGATTCGGAGTATGACTCCCATCAATATTCCAGTGCCAGCATCTGAATAATACTCTTCTAACTTCGGTTCAACCAATTCTTCTACTTCTACTATTTTTCATTGGACAAAATGAGCTCGATTCTTCGTCAAAGAAAATTTCAATAATCCAAGCAAATATATTCACTTTTTCCCGCCAGTTTTTGCGTTTTATCTTCGAGATGGTTTATAGGAAATTGAATACTGCATTACTTTCCATCGTGAAAAGCAACAAACGCGCACATTAATAGAACAACTTATTCCAGACAAATCCATGCTAAATAATGTACTTCTTACTTGTTATTTCTTCAGCAAGGCACATAACTCATACATCATAATAACTTCTCGCGGTGTACAGTATTTCTCAGAAGATTATACGTAGGTCGTGTACGCATGAATGGTTCATGAGAAACGCGCTATTCTAAACTGCAAATGTATGAACTGGAAAGCGTTCGTCCAAAATGAAAGTCACAACATAAGCATGAAATTCAATCATGCGTAGAACCTGACTCCAGGCTGAAACCCTAATTTATTTGGGCATCCGTGCACCAGCAGAACTAGTTGCCTCTCAATTAATTTTCCATATTAAAAAATACTAGATTTAATTATAAAGGCCTCAACACCTAATAAAAATCCCTTTGAATTTTTTGTATATACAGGAAATTACATCAGAACAGGTGTCCAAAAGAGTTTCTGGACTTATTACGGGACACTATAGTGACTGTTCAAGGGGTTGATTTATTCTTGGGAATTCTGGGGCTACTGCTGGTTCATTTATACAGTACCTGATTTGAGATATGTCCAGGCTTTTTGTAGCGGAGTATTCAGCTATCATTCAACTTAGCGTTTTACATGTGTATTTAAAAATCTTCTTGCACCCAATGTCTATCTCTGTTCTATTCATGATGGACTTCGATGATCTTCCATTGATTCCTGGCATCTCTGAGTGATACTGTGTGTAAGAATATGATTTTGAACGATACGTGTGCCATGATACAGTATTTGGATATTAAACATATTTAAGACAATGACGAAGTTGTTGAACAAATTTTTGAACCTCTGCTACCCCGGTCTCCGAGGATTAACCAGGCATATCCCTCGTGATTTTCTCTTGATGTACACGAGCAAGTTCTTGTTCTTCGCATATGGGAGTGATTTCCAGTTCGAAGGTTTCATTAGAGCCGTTTGAAGGAAAATGCGAATAAATCAGAGGAGAACGTTTTTGCGCTCCGCTGTAACGACGGGGCCGAGCAGTAAAAGCGATTGTCCTAATGCAGCCGGGCTACGACCCTGACGACGGATACCCAGGAATCGGGGCGAGAACGTGCCCCCGCTTGACCTGTAAAAAGCGCGAACGTAGCATTCGGCAAATGAATGAGACGGGAAAGGAAAGGGAGAGCAGTAAGGCAAGTCCCCGAGAGCGTTAATGGGCTCTAAGAGCAACATAAACACGGCATGTTGTAAGCCTTCAACGGCACCGTTCACTCGAGTTTCGGCTACCGACTTCAATAATACGAGAGGCTCGCTTGTAGGTTATGGGAGCACTGATTGCGTGAGGACATCGACGAGCTTTCCAGAAAAAGGAATATTTCTTATGGGTTTCAAAGTCTCCTGAGTCCGGGAATGACGTAAACACGCTCTCTTAATACTGACGGGATACTCCGGCCCAGGCTCGGATGGAAACGAATTAAGTTGTTTTGGCATTTCCAGCACGACAATTTCATTGGCTGCCAAACATCAATGCGCATATAACTTTCCAAATAATTTTCATTACTTCTTTTTCTTACTTCTTTTACTTCTTACTCAGAAAAAATAAATTCTTTTTCATAAATATTTTATGATAAAATTGTGTCACTTTGTAATAACCATTTACATTAATAAGAATGCAACATTGATGATAAAAAATAGTATATGGCACAATGCGGCAAATGAATGCTACACAAATGCTACAATCTTCTCGCTCCATCATAATTACATTTTCCAAATAATCATTTCTTATCCTACTTGACATGTTTTCTAAATGAATTATTTGTATTTATTTGAGAGTCAAATTATCTTTGGCATTGAAAGATGGCATCATTTTCAATTTAACTTGTTGGGTTAAACTTCAGCAGATCATTGAATACCAAAGCACATGGCGCATGAGGTATTTTTCTTACTTGAAATATTGAAAAAGTTAGTTGAGATCCCGTATATCTCAATTGATATTAGTGCTGAAATGGAAATTTTCAATTTTCATGAATTATTCCTCATGGGAGACAAGTTTAAAAAGAAAATTGTTGATTTTTTTACTCCAGGAACAGCGAGAAAATGAAAATTTTGGGTCTTCGCTATAGCGGATAATCCGTTGATTTATGGTTGCGATCGAATTTTCCATTTGTTAATTGCCTGTTGAAAGACTCGCCGAATTTTCTCAAAACGCCCCTATTTTTCATTTCAAGTTTGGACGATAATATACCGAGGTACTGTATATACTGTAAAGGCATCGACGCTTCTCAAAACTTCCTCTCATCCTGGAACGTGAGCCAGCCGACGAAAAATAAAAACGCTGAAGGAACCCTCCCTTTTCACTTACGCAGGCAGATGTCACTCGATGTTTTTAGGCCCTCTTTTTATCGATGAAAATTTCCCTTGAGGAAGCTGCAGGCACATGAGAGAGTTTTAAGTAGTAGGGGACTTTCGCAGTAAAATGGTTTCAGGTGTTGGATCATATCTCTCTCACAAGAGAGCGCTATGTACCCACTACAGTACATCTTACCAGTTTCTAAATGGGTTTAAAAATTTGCAGGTTCCACATTTTTCTTCGTACAGGGCATCCAAAATGGAATGGATTCTTGGTGATCGGCGAACCAGCTTAATGTAATCTTCTACGCAAAAATCCACCAGTTATATGATAGCATGTGGTATTTTTAACCAATGCTCGAAGAATGCCTCTATACAAGCGTGAATCATCGAGTTTTAAATGTAAACTGAAATTATGTTATCTGGTTTAGGGACTTCAGGATGTGGTACACGCGTGCAAAATATTACTTTACTTAAATCATTGACTTAATGTAAATTTTCCTTAGAATTCACAATTTCCCACCAAATAAAAGACATTTTTACAATTATCAAAGCAGATGCCGTCTGCAAAACGCGGGAATTTTTCTGTATTGCACGACAGCTGCTTGCGAAATATCAGTTATCGTCCAAAAGTTACGTTTAGTAATTTGCAGGTGTCGCTCTCTCCCTGCTGAAAATACGAACCTCTGAGTCAAATTTCAAGGGACCAGCAAAACAATTTCACTTAGGGATAGGCTTCAAGTTTTAGAGGTTTGTGTTATGGAACCAAGCATTTTTGTTGCAAGAAAATTAGAAGAAATGGACAAAATTTTAAATGATGATATCCTAAGCCTTAAATTGTCTTGTAGATAGATGATTGGACAGGATGCTGAAGTTGGAGGCAGAGGTTCATTTTCCCAATTTAGTCTTTCAATTCTTTTCAAAGCACCTCGAATTATGTTTTGTATTGCTCTTCTTTCTCCTGTGTCAAGAAAACAACAGACAAAGGCCTCAGAAAATTTAACTCACAGAGGTTTGAGAGGAAAAGACTTCAACTTAAGGAGGCTTTTAATGCATTGTTTCTAAGTGAATTCAGATGGGGACTTGAAAAAAAATTGACTTAGGGAAGTTCAACTTATCAAGGTTCAATTGTAGAATCATTCATGTCTGTAAAAGAATGAAACGACCGAATATATTGGGCTAATGCTGAAAATTCATCAGCCCGATTTATTAGATCAATCAATGGATCTATTTCAGTACCACTGGCACTAATTGGTAACCGGTTCACAGAGCGTCATAGGCGGCGCTCTTCACAACCTGCTCATCTTATAACTTGCAATATTTGTCAATTAAAGAGAAGACTCAAGAATCTATGGACACTGCAGCGAAGTGCTGATAAAAGGAGCAATGCGATCCTATCACGTTGCTGTGGTGTCCGCCCCGACGGGAGTCCAAATACGGCTGCGTTGGACCTGCTTGGGACTCTATACGTTGTCCACAGAGGTGATCGAAAAAGTAGACCATTTGTTCGTCATCAGGTGTCACTCGGTGTCTCTTCGCAAGCAGCTGGGTTGTTCAGCACCGTGGACTGGTGCAGTCGACGCTTCTGTCCTTGACCAGCAGCATCGCGGTTTTGGAAGGCGAGAGAATTCTCCGACTTGAGGCGTCGGAGACTGCCCGAGTCCGAGAAGAGCGTAAGGTGCTCCATCTCTTGACCTAAGTGGAAGTCGGCTGGCTTGTGGGTTCTGGACCCGCAGCCATGCAGGTCCAAGTGACTTCGGCTACTGGTGCAAAACGGCATGCAGGCGTTTTCGCCATCCGAGTTGGCCATGGACGCGAGGTGGAAGCAACTCGCTCCGTGTTCCCGCTCATCCATCAGGTCATCCCGTGTTGATACGATGCTCGGGTTCTTCCCAATCTTGTGCAGTCTGGAAGGAAAATTTGAATTTTATCCGAGCAGTTTGTTTTGAAACAACGTCCCTCCCTAACGCTTAGTTGAATCACTCTGAAGTCCCAACCGCAAATAGTGCTTTTTTTTTTTTTTAAATCCACAAATAAGGGTGGTCTGGTTCTGCGTGGAGTTCAGGATATTACAGGAAACGGGGGTGCCCGAAAATCTTCCGATGTTCAGATCAAACAGATCACTGGAAGCGTTAGATCAATGCAACATGTTTTCATCATCTCTCACAGTCGACGTTATTATTTTCGCTCCGGATTTGCCAAAACAACACTCAGAATTGGAAACAAGTGGCATCTTCTGCAAAAATTTTATTTTATCCAGCTCTGTTCATGCCAAACTTTGGAGTTATGGATTTGTAGGAATAAAAGAAAATCTGCGACCTAGCTCTGCATGGGTGCTGAATAAGGAATGCAAATTGTTGCTGGCATGGTCTTGAGTGATGTCCTACTTTGGTACTGTACTTGGAAATTATTGAAGAGGGGAGAATAATTTTTCACCGATTAGACACTACATGTTTTCTTCGTGACTGCCCAGTGCCCACTGTCCAGTAACCCGACGACCCTCATATCTCAATGAAGAAGCTTCAGTACATTTTTATCGACTCAGAAATGGAACCTCAGGTAGAAAATATTCAAGGACGACATGCGCTGCGTCTGCATTCTTAACCGAAGCAGGTTCCTCAGTTGCAATTAGGATTCATCGTACAGGAAAATTAAGTGGAGTACTGTGCGAAACCACGGAAACGCTTGAGACAAGATCTTCAAGCGTGACCTTTTCAGTGATTCACTTCTCTCAAACGGATGTGCATGAGCGTCAATAATCGTTTCGACGGCGAATTTTCCCCTCGAAATGTCGGTATGCATCTTTCAGGACGAATGTTTGGTTCCCCCGAAGTGGAAAAGCCCGTCGATATTGCTCAAACAGTATTTGAAAAATTTCATTTCGCTCTTCTCCTTCCCTTACATCGCCGTTGAAGTTGTTCATATTATGTGGCAGTGGAAATCATTGGTACACAGGACTTACATCCAAAAAATGCATCCAAGTAAAATTATAATCATATTTTTAGCAAGTCATACAGAAAATTAATAAAGGTAAGGAATATACTGTACCTTAATAATCCTTCAGCTTGATCCGATTTACCAAAAAATTCAGAAGTATCCGAGTTTGCTGCTAAATTCTTTTGAAAGCCGAAGTGATGAAAAAAGAACGTTCGCGGATGTGTCGGTTTCGTTTTTTTTTAAGTTTGAAGACAGAACGAAAAATATTTTTGAATAAAATGCGGCGGAGCTAAAAAAAAATTAAAGTTTCTTTCTAAAGGTAGACTGTAAGCAATCCTTTAATATCTACGATTTTTATAAATTTTTCCTGGCGAGTAAAATTACTGTATTCAAGTACAATGATGTATTTCAGCTCCTTGTAACGGTTCACAGTTCTATATTATTTAATATCGAACAATTTATTTTCAATGTTTTGAGCATAGTTTTAGAATATAAATCCGTATACAGTATGCCCAACGAAGTTTTTTAAATCAATCATGTTAATACAGTATCACTTTCTTGGGCGCAAGTTAAGCCTTACAAACGCTAAGAATTATCCTCGGTGCATTCTTAAAAAAATCTCAAGAAGATCTCAAGAAGATGCTGATTTTATAATTTTTTGAAAGCAAGTTTCTATTGCGCAATGCAAGATTGTATTTGCTGATTGTGTGTGATTGTCGTTTTCATGAAACCTGTGACAATAATAGAGTCCTCTTTTAATATTCAAGGAGTGAGGATGCTCCAGCTTCTCTTATTTTATGCAGCCATAATGTAGTTTTGTACAGTACAGTACTTATAAAATTAAATTCCCTTCGAGGCTGGGTAACTGCCTCAGCACTCAGATGTCTCTTGCATCTGGAATGCTCTTAATGCAGCCTAAAATCTGCAACAAGTGTGTGTTCAAATCAGGAAGAATTCTGCTGAGTTGTTGTTTACCATCAAAACTTATTGTCTTTACCGTGTTCGGTACATTGGGACAAAAGAAATACTGTACATCATTAGCCTTTAAATCAGAAATTCCGAGGGAATTTCTCACCTCGTTCCAGGCTGAGTAAGAGTTTTCTTTTAGAAGTGCTTTTCTCATCTTTCAATCCTGAAACACTCAAAATTTTGTGTTACTGTAAGTTATTCCCTAGTAGCAATCAAGGCACTATATGAGAAGGGTCTTTTTAACCTGCGTCCAGAGCTTTTGGATGCAGAGAACCTCACTGACTCTCGTATCTGCATGTATCCCACCAGTAAAAACAAAGCCGGATCATCATAAAAGGACTCTAATGCAAACGAGGGGAGCAAATACTGAAAAGGTCCTCGGGATCCGGGTTCTCACCGCTCGGCAGCGACCGTTTCAAGCGTTTGACGCATGATGGGGTACATCTGGAGCACGGCGTTGAAGTGTCCCTTCGACAGCGAGAAGAGGTTGCAGTACGTCTCTGCTCGCACACTCGCGACCCGCCGGGCGTTGCTGAGCAAGCAAATCTCCCCAAAATAAGACCCGTCGCCTAGGCTCGTCGCGATCTCCCCGCTCGCCGTCACTATGTCCACGATTCCTTCTTGGATGAAATACATCTTCGTTCCTATCGTGCCTTCTTTGATGATGATATCACCTGTTCCGACCCCGGCGGGGTGACGGGCCAGAAAGAACACGACATTTCGTCAGAAAAACGTCTCCCTTTCACCTCCACTCCCGCGCGCATTTGGAATTCGCGGCACTCACCCGGCTGGAAGACTTCGTATTCCAGTTTCGTCACTACGTCAGTGACGAACTGAGGCTCTGCGTTTGAGAAGAACGGCACTGCTGCCACTAAGGACCTGCAGTTGAAGTTGATGACGTCCTAAACGAGATGAAATAAGAAACCATTCCCCCGGTTCTTATTTAACAAGAAACTCATTCCAATTCTCCACGCTATAATACGTGACGAGACAGAGCATGGCGAGGCGGCACTCGCAGACTGCGACGACGTTGAACGACGTCATTGAGAGCTACCGCTTCTGAATATATTTGAAGGACCAGAAACCGAGAAACATCCCGTTTTCCCAGGATGTGAGCTGATTTATATGCTCAATGATGTTGTGCACTTGTTCATGTTCCCAAGAAAACCAGAGAGGATGTTAAATTTATTGCATGTTTGATTCTCATAGAAAGATTTATTTTATGAGATATGGCAAAGATTTGCTCTCAACCAAACGGTATTTTCCCTTTGAAGAACTGTCTGTAAATGAGGATCAGCTTAGAGAGCCTTTTCAGACTTACAATATTCGGAGATGAATGGATTGACCAACCCGGATAAAATATAAAAGCAAACCGGCACCATTGTTCCTCCTAATATAAAAAACAATCTGTTGTGATTTTAGTGCTCACAAAATAGATTACACTGGATATAAAAATGAAGGGGTTTTTCAACTACAGATTCACAATGAAATATCACGTGTGCGAGTGCGGGAGTTTACTGTAGTACTTCAGAGAGTGCGCAGTTTTCGCTTCACCTGTCGGATAATACAGTAGCAAGACAAAATTAGCAAGCCAATAAATGCCAAAGTTTTGGCGCAGGTGTTGGTTTCGTCATAAATAACTTCAATTTAATTCAGCTTAAGAAGCTGAAACTGACGGTGACTCTTAGAGAGTCAGAATTCACGAAAACCAGCACACTTCGTAGCAAAGACTTGCATCATTGTTCGCAGGAAAAAGTAGGGCTCATCCACGAAGAAAGCCCGTCTGAATATTAATAATACTGTACAATATATGCAATTACATTATGAGTTTTTTTGTGATACGAACGTTCGTATTTTGCAGTTCTATGTTACGCGAAGTCAACATAAATAAATTAGGATTCAAGCTTAGGTTCAGCTTCGCAGGTTCCGTGATTTTTCCGCTAGTAATCAATTGGACTAAATGTTACTGAAAATGAACCTCAGTGAATTTATTGAAAAAAATTAAGCTTTCTTATATTCGAAGGAAAATGGTCCAAGTCGATGCGCCTGACTTTCCGGCCGTTTATTTTTTGATAGTTTCATAAACAAATATATCATGTGACTTCGAATATGGACTGGAAGTCAAATTTAAGCTGATGGTGAACTTGGACGAATGTTAACAAGTCTTTGGCTTTCCATCGAACAGACGACGAGGATCTGGCTCGCTTAAGAATGGGACAGCTCATGAATGTTTCTTTTTTCTTAAACTCGAGCTTTCAATCCAATCCGACTTCAAAGAGCTCCCAGAAAAGGTCATACGAAAGAGCGAAGAAGTATCCAGGTATTCTTGTCTCTATTGTTGCTGCTCTGATGAACGTCGGCAAACACCCAAGAGGGGCTAATCCCTCGGGAATTCCTTCTCTGCCAACAATCCCCTCTGTTTCGTTGGCGTGCACAGCTAGCAGATGAATTAAGAGGAATCGGGCACAGTGTGCTGTTGACAAAGCTGCCAGGAAGAACAGCGACAGAGAACTGCTGGGATGGGACGCGACGTTAATCTTCACCTCTTTGAGTTTTTCATTCAGCTCGCCGAGAATGTCCTCTTCGTTGAAGAATTTCCCCTGATAGCGGTGCTCGAAGTACTCGATAATCCGTCGACGCAAGTCCCGCGGCAATTTCCGATAAGCCATGTACTCCTCGACTTGCTTGAACTGCGCACAAAATTACGAAAATGACTTCATCTCTCTTGTACGATTCAGGAAAACGAAAATCCGGAAAGCATGAGGATAAATGTTGCTGAGACTCCGTTAATCATAAAATAAGACAGTGAATGGGCTTCGAACTGTTCATACGATATTTAAATTGAGTCTGCTCTTGGTTTTCCTTCTCCAAACCCTCCCGTCATAACATGTGATGATGCCCTATGGAGCAAAACCATGGAAATGCTCAATATCTAAAAAATAAAACATCAAACATTTATTGTACAAATAAATACCTGATCCGTGGCAAATCCATAAAAACTAAAGGAATTCAAATTTTTATGACCAAGTATGCCGCACACTGTTTTCTAAGAAAATGTTTCAAAATGTTCACGCAAATCCTGCGATGGAAAGAAAAAAATTTTTAAAAGCACGCATCTTGAATTATTCGCTTCCAGAAATACGAGCGCAATGAAAATGTGCAAAAATTAGAATTTTAAATTAGACATGAGAATGAGGTATGTCAATAAAAAGAAAACTGAGCGTTTATTTTTCAGTTTTATGACTATAGAACATGATCAGCAATTGATATATTAAAATGATGATTCTACCCTTTTTGGAATCGCGATGTGCATAAATTCTGGTATGAAAATATAATGTCACGATCCATGCATCCTCAATTCATGCTGAATTAATACAGATGGTACGAAACCTATTTTCCAGCCAACGTGAGGGCATCGCTTTAAATGAAATTGCATGGTAATGTAGGGAATATGAATATGACGTAGATGATGAATTCAGCATTCCAGGTTATTCTCTATTTTCCAAATTCCCGTATTATATTGTTCGAAGGCGACTAAGTTGGAACCACTTGCCTTTTCTCTATATTGCCGACGAGACGAATCCAGGCTCTGGATGAGGTTTGTGGCATGTCCCAGGAATAATGCGTAGCAAGTCGCTCCACAAATCATACTGAGCATGGTGAGCCACATGTCTGTCAGGCTCTGAGGGGGGAATCGGCCATAGCCGATGCACAGCATGTGCGACATGGCTTTGAAAAGGCTCCAAGAGTATTGCTCGATCCACACCTTGGACTGGGAAATCCAGAAGAAAATTCTCCCATTAACGGAAACCGAGCCTCGAGAGGTTTTCTGGCCGAAAACAGATTTTTTCCTCGCGAACCTCGTTGGATATGCGCCAACTGGGGCGAGGGAACTTCGAAATCTTCGCGGTTTTCAATTTTTTCCCCTATACGTCATGCATCGACGCAAGACTTCTGAGATCGTTTCTCGTATTTCAGTATTTCCTGAAAACATGAAAATTCTTCACGAACCCTTCGCTGGTTCGGGATCAGGAAAACGAACAGAATACATTGCATATCGGTTGATTATGAGAGGAACACGGTCGGTTTTTTTCGAACCCGTAGCGTCTCACTATTGATTTTCCGCAATCAGCATGAGATATTGGGAAAAATTAATGCAAAAATTTGAATTTAAGCTTATTTAAATTACATTGCACTTAGTTTTTGGAAAACGGTTCAGAAGATATATACAGACGTATTTAAAAATCTTTGCTTGAAGGCAGCTCGTCATCGGGGTTAAATAGCTTTTGAAACTGGGTGTTAAATTGTTTCATAAACGTTAGGATTCTTTCAAAAGTCAATACCATCAGATCAACTGAAAGTCGAAAAAAACATCCTCCGTAATTTTGAAATGTCACGGGAAAATTATCGAATGTTCTTGAACCAAAATGGAAAATGGAATTGCAGGAGGTATTTATCATCCTGTTCATTCAAAATTTGGTACTTGGTTTACTCTTCGTTCAACCTTGAATAAATAGTTGTGCATTATATTGCCGGAAAATTTATTTTGTCCAAGTTATTTCGGGATATAACGTTGTGGATTTATTTCGAAGAGTGTCTTTCCTTATACTGTAGTAACAGGAGCAAATTAAATTATGAAGTTGCCGTGTGTACAATGAGAACTGATGGACTGAGCACGAACGGTGTTTAAATCAAAATCGACCCGACTGGAAAGAAGTTGAATGAGCAAAATATTGTTCATTTTTGTTATGACTTTGACGTCTTATAAGGGCAATTTTGTTAATAGAAGGACGCGTATTTTACGACGCATTATTGGAAGAAACTCCTCGGATTCTTCGTTTCCTAAAAATACGTTGCTTTCGCGTCGCGGAGTGGGAAGTGGATTTCCTCCGAGTGTTCTTCGACCAATCCATCCCACTCGATTCCGACGAGCACGTAAATATCGGACTGGGGCTCGAGAGAAAGCAATGGAATTTCATTCTAGACCAGGAACCCGGAGCCCGCGGCGGAAACTTCAGCATTCCGTCTCCGAAATCAAATAATTTTCCTGCGCCCACGAGCCATTGCAAAGACGGGTCTCGACCGCGGAATAGGAATTACCACCATACAAACCCCCGCTTTACTGCAAGAGTAACCTCGTCGCGATATTCCCTTGGGCACCTAAAAATCTAAGATTAATGCCGGACGCATTCTGCACACTGATTGTCAGTTTGCCTCGCGCTTTTATTCCATGAATAATTTACTCGTGAAATGTTTTCCGGAAGTTCTTTTCGCGTGCCTGTGCGATCGATTTCTTCATTTCCCTTTCATTTGCTCCTCGCGGATTGAGTCCTAATTGTGGGACGATTTGACTTCCTCATGTAAATCTAAATTGCATTACAAAACCACGGTTTTGCTGGGAATTGTTTTTTCATCAACAGTACGTCTATGTTACAAAAGCTTGAAATCGTCTTCAGCTGTTTCAGTCAAGATTGCTTCTACGATTTTTTGAACCGTTGGGGGCTTCAAGACAAATTGGAAATGTTTTACGAGCGAAAAGTCTGTTCAAAATCTTCAGACGGACTCCAGCTTTATTGCGGTTCTCATTCTTTTTCATTTCCTGCTTTCAATTGTAGCCTGAAGTTTGAAAAATGTCGAGTTGCTCAAAAATGATGTGAGCATGACGTGCACCAGGGTTTTTCAGCCAGAATTTTGAAGAAAATTCCATCAATGAGTAAGACGCGCACCCCATTTTTAGAGACTCTAAAACTGCAAGTTTTCGAAAATAATAACACCCAAATTTTGATTTAAACATGATTTGATCCTGAAGGCATCTGATTTTCAATTATAGTACAATATATCCATTGCGGTAAGACTTTCAACATTGAAATTGCTCTAAATTTTCCCATTAGAATCGAAGTCAATGCAAACCTAAAGCTCTAAGACTTGAAAAAAGTATACCCGTCTATATGACGCGCATCCCCTTTTCACCATCTTAATTTTTTGGAAAACGTTTCGCGTGGTAAACGAGTAAATGCTGTAAAACAGGAATGAAGAATACGCTCATTAAATCGCCGCCATTTTCTCGAGCAGAACAATTCTAGTTTCAAGCTACAGCAGTACCTGGAGCTCATTGATTGCTACCCAGGAGTTGGATGGAAAGCCTTGCAGCATCGGGACGAGGAACTGGAGGCAGCCGGACCAGTGTCCGATGAGGATCATCATGCTGATGAGGTTGAAAATCCGCATGAACACGCTCGCCATGTTGAGGAACTGCAGAAAAGAATTGGACACAAGCAAGGACTAAGCTACTTTCGGTCAGCATGTCGTGACACAGTGGTAACTCTCGAATTTCCAACCAGCGGGAGAGGGTAGCGACGAAGGGCGTTCACAAGATGAGGCATGGGATTGAGATTTCGCGTGCCGAAAATCCGCGATCCCATCGAATCATTTCACGGAAATTTTCAGAATTTCGGAAACGTCACGATACTTCATGTTCTCGCGATATTTCAGCTCAAAAATTCGCCATAAATTGATGTAAAAAATGAAAAAATGAAAGGAATTTGTCAGATATCCGTGACCAATCCGAATGTTTATTTTTTACAGCCTATTTCCGGGAAAAGATTGGCCGTTTTTGCGTTGAGGTGACCAGATCTTTCTAGAAGCATGCTCTGGGCCATTTTTTACTTATAAATTTTTTTCATTCTAACCGATTTTTCCACCATTCACAATGGAAGAAAAAAATCGGTGGCCAGCGCACTACACAATACACATGTGATTTATGCATTCCCCGTTCGGTCTGCGACTTCAGAAAAAAATTATTTTCTGAAGAAGTACAAATATGGTAAAATGCTCCTGTTCTACATGCATGTCCCACGCTTAAAATAATTTCGATTGAGTGCAGCTTTAAAACATGGCATTTTTCAAAAGATAATCTTTGAGGATTCTTTTTGGTTTTAACTTGTTGAATGGAAATTCATACAGTATAGGATGATCTGCCATTGGAGCAAATGCATTTTTTTCGGAATTTTGAGAATCTTCTATTCAGTTAAAATATTGAGTACATGCTAAAAATGCGTTAAGTGTGCTTACGAAGCAAGAAAGTGCCATTCACGTCTATGATTAGTCAGCCAACGTGCGTTTCAAAGGATTTAATGTTTTCCATGAACTGAAAAAAATATTGGGGAGGCAGGTGATTCCGAGCGTACAATCAACTCATTTCCTCGATATGAACGTGTCATTCTTTAAACGCAGTGTTGAGAAAGAAAAAGCTCAAAACCATCTTCAGGAGGATGCATACTTCATTGAAAATTATGAAGAAAACGAATTAAAAATGTTCTACAATACTGCATAAAGAAAAGTTGGAAAGAAAGCATATCCTTGTTTGTAGAATGATTACATCATTTGTCCTTATAGTTTTTAAATAGACATTAAAACATTGATCAATTTTACGGAGACAACACGTTGTCTTGATTCTCTTGAAAGTGGATTCCTATCGATCTCGAAATTAAAAGTTTCATCTTTTTCCTGAAACGGCAGACCGAGCGGGAGAAGTTGAGTACAGTATACTGTATGCGGCACTAACGATAGATTCTTCGCACTGGAACCGCTCAAGCTTAGCACTGTACTTGGAAATTTTTCAAGTCGAAGAACCACAACTAGGATCACTTAGATTTGAAAGTTTTCTGATCATTTGATGAATTTCATCTGGTTTGAGAGGCAGCATTTGTCAACGGGTGGGGCGTGATCTTGCGAACGCCTTTCGCGCATCGCTCTGGGAACCATACGGTCAGGCCTCGTCCAGACGTCGACGATTTGAAAGAGCCGCAGGAGGTTTCGGGTTTTCTACGCTTTCAAATACGCGGAAATGTCCACGATGATGGCTACTCACATACACTTCCTCCCACTGGCTGACATACCGGACGAGCCGTGAAAGCCGCAGCAATCTAACCAAGGAAAGAAGCTTGGCAAGGCGCAGGATGCGCAGCGCTCGACCAGCGTGCAGCAGCTGGAAGTTCTCGTTCGAGTCCTGAAAGCACACGCAAAAGTGACACATCAGCGAAACCTTGAAATAGGCCGTCGGCGAAGCATCTTGTCCAATAACTTCCCTCAAGTTGAACTGTTCATGCGAAAGTAGCCACGCATTCTTTCCCAAACAATTTTTCATCATTATGTGGCAGGAATTCTTCCAGCTTTGACGTGAAGGTATCAACCATAGTTTCAGGCTACTTTTCAACAATTTCATGTTGCTCGGAATCAAATTCATGCAAAGTTAAAACAAAAGTAGGGTAAATCCGCATCGTTAAAAAATTCAGCTGCGCAGTGTTCTGTTGTACGATATACAAGCATTTTCCAAAGGATCAGCTAGACAGATTCGCCAGCTTCTGTTGAAACTGAGTTAAGTGAAGAAAATTGGGTCAAGTTGCATTTTTCATTCTTTGGAATTATGCAGAGTAGTCAAAAGGGCCGTGAGTGTTCTGCTTGAAAGAAAACAAACATTTCCACACGGAAACTGGATTTTATTTCATAATTCGTTTGATTGTTACCTTGTAGCACGAGGATCAATTGTTTTGGCCAAGGACATAAAAAAATACTAAGATTTTGCACTTTTTTTAAGTATGATGGACCCGAAGAAATATTCACGTGGAAGAGAACAAATGTTCGATCTTCACAGGAAAGGAAAAAAAAGTCCTGTTGCATAAAATCTCGTTTAGGCATCAACGTCAACCAGAGAACGGAATTTGGATTGACTGCCACGCGACAGGAATTCCGTATTCTTCTTAAGAACACATGTCGCATTTTGTGCGACGAGCCGAAAAGTTCAGTACTTCAGTGACTCGAGAACAATTCGCATAAAGTCAGCACAAGAAGTTGATCAAAGCGAAGACATTGAAAATCAATCAGTTTCTCCGAATAAATGCGTATATCAAAAACGAAGTATTCAAAATTCGGCGCGTAGATAAAAAAATGTATTAAACTGAATGATTCGCTATGAATAAATTTCGACGAAACGAACTTAGATGCAAGGTACAAAATGAGGTGCGGTATTTTTGCGGGCCTCTCCTCTAGCAGTCAGGTACTTACTGTATTTTATATTCACTGCATAAATAAATGGTTCAACATTTCACATTTCTTAGAGCCCTCCCTTTTATTATTACAGTATTCTGATCACAGTGATGGCCTGGTGACAGAGACATCGATATCGTGCACATTTTTGTGCAACAAAAAACCTTCTGTGTGCATTACACTGATCTCACAGCAGTTATGTCGATGAATGAAGGTTGCAAAACTTTAGTCATTCACTAGAGGCACAATCCGAGGTTAAGCTTTTGAGATTATCGGGTGAGAAATATGTTTTCGGTCATATCCGCTATCCAGAGAGAATCAGTCCATATCTGAAAAAGCAACTTATTGACAAAATCATGAAGTGAGATACAATTTAGGAAGAATTGGAAACGCCCTGACAGCAAGCAGTGGACATTCAAACGTAATTCTTTTAATTTTAATTGCGACTTGTGGGGAAGGAAAACTTCCCTGTGGAATATTTCAAATGAAACTCTTGCATAGACAAGGAAAATGTGCAAGTTTTCATTTTGTAAAACTTTAAATACGATTTTCTTGAAGATCTGTCTTTTTTTCTCAGCCAAAAAAAGGTATAGCAGCTGGAACGTAAATTCGTTTTACCCAGTACACGTGTCATGCCGATAAATTTTGATTTCAGTGAATTTCGTGCTATTTCAGGATTTCTCACAGTGCAGTTATGACTAGAAATCGTTCCCTTTCTTGTCTAATCCTCAGCTTAAAAAAGAACACATTTTAAGGCAAAAACTTCGAGGAAATTATTTTAGATTGCCTTTGATGAGCACAACAAAGAAAACCTTATTCACTCCTTCGAGGGATCGACTTAAAGGTGTATATAATCATATACACCTTTATATAAACCTTTAGGACCTTTAGGTCCTTATAATCATTCATCAACATTACGGACGTCAAGCATGATTCGAAAGTGAGCTTAAACCATTCTCTCTCGCAGTCAGTTCAAATTAATGAGATTCCAAAGCCGTATATACCAGATCACGGTACAGTACTTTTCATTTCAAGCAATTAATAATGATTTCAAACAATCTTGACCTTCGGAGGACACGATTAAAATTTCTACTTTTAAAATTCCGATCAACAAAATCGCCGTCGGATGATATATTGTTCTTACAGGGTATTGGAGTTTCAGCTTTGTGACGACGAAGTATCTGAAAAATGTGGAATGCAAGTTCTCAGGGTATCCAACAACGAGTTATGCGCGTTTTCTCCGCGTATCGTTTCACAGGTACAATAACGTCGAGGAAACGCCCGAACTGTCGCTCTGTGTCAGATGTCGCATTCGCCTGAATTGAATTCCACCTTTGTATTTTGATTTTTTTCAAGCTGAAACTCGTCGAATGGGCTTAGAACTAGAGACGACAGCACTCGTGTACACGTCGGAAATATGCCTCACATGAAAGGGTGAAAGGGGGACGAATAAAGGAAAAATATGAAGATCAAAGTCGGAATTTAATTCTCGACGCGCTAAAAAGAAGTCATGGAAGCCGCTTATTTTTTCATAAAATAGCTTTGTGTTCTATCTTTTCGAGAAGCAATTTCGGGTTTTTGTGAATGCTCGTGCTAAGGATACGAATGGGGCACCGTAGTTGGGGAATTTTTCAATAGCGTTGTCAAGGACAAACAATTTTTGAAAATCCATCCGAATTGAATCTCTTTCTAGCTGTCACTATTTATCGGGTTGAAAGGGTTCTAAAACGACAGCACTCCGAGAAGCCTTATTGGGCGATTGTTGAAAAAATATGTGAAATTACGGTGACTTGCAGGAAGGACATTTTTGCGTACCTTTTTTATTATTCCCGAGATGGAAATTAGGGTCTTTGTGCTCAGAGTACTTCCTAATTTAATTACTGCATAAATAAAAACTTATGAAATACGCGAGATTTGTCCGATTCGTCAAAAAACCACCATTTTCGACGAAAAGACCCGGAAATAATTTCTGAGTAAGTCATTATTGATATATAAACATTCCAGTCCATTAGCAACCTGCGCCGCCAAGGAACAATAAAAGAGATACCACCCAGAAAGTCATATGGAATTTACGAATGTCTTTTTCACTGTCCATTATTCTTACTCATTTCCAATGATTTATACGCTTGTCTCAGTATATCGTTCTTTTCCTAATGAGGTCGAACCGTTTTCTGAAGATCAAGAGTGGATTTCTAAAAGTTATTCTGTCATCAGCCACCAGCTCTAAAGGCGTATCAATTTTGACTCACAAATCTTTCTGAGAAACGCGTTTTCTGTGAATTACTAATGACGAAAGCATAATTCCGAGAGCGTTAATAGCATACACAGGTTCGTCAATGGTACGGTATTTCTAAAAGTACCTGGTTTATATGAGGCTTACTACAAAAATATTGTACATTCTAACAAAGTCCTAACGACGAATGCATTGTTTCAAGCGCGATTAGCAGTCAAATGGCCATAACATATATCAGCAGATCAAGCCCTTCATTCAAGAATTGAACTCAATCAACAGCTGATCCATGACGACCACTCAAGTTGTAGGGCAAAAAATGGGAAGCACATTGGAATACACGATGTATTCGAGTTTTTAAAATTCCGACGTCATAAGGCTGCGATTGGACACTGGATGGATGCTTTATTCGTTCTCCCTGACTTCATCAGAGCCTAAAAATAAACACGAATATACTGGTTTCTTGCTAACCCGCACACGCGATCCTGGGCTTGGGAGCACCACATGCAAGTCGACTAACCAGCATATACGTACTGTATTCAGGAATCCTGGGTGGAGGGCGACACTCGGTTATTGTGGAACATTGCGGGAAACGTCACCCAGACCTTTTGCTTTTGAGGTTTGCGTGCAACCAAGGCGTACGGGTTTCGTGTGCGCAGGTTGATGTTTCCAGCAATGCTTCGTGAATGCATGCCTCCATATACACGCCTTGGTTAATTTCAAAATATGAAGAACAAATTGATGCGAAGCATTTTGGATAGTTGATTATTTTAAAATTCCATAGGTGCTTGAATCGGCTCTTTTTAAAATTATACGATAGCCTGCTGCAAGGAAATAATTTTCATTTTGAACTTCACAATCCCTCGCCATGTAACTAGGCAAAAGTTCATCAAACTTCGTAGAGCATCCTTTTTGTTCTTGATCATAATTCGATGCAAATACTTTTTTGCCGTTACCAGAAAATATCGTGTAAACATTCAGCAGAGGCATTTCCTGGAATGTTTACATCCTGTATACATCGCACTGTATCTTCAGGGTACCATGTATCTTCGGAAAATACAGCCCTGTAGTGTCAACTGGAAACTGCGCATGTTGACTGATTGAGTCAAAGACCTCCAATTAAAACGAGCTTGTTCCTTTCAATACTTATGGAATATATCAAAAGAACATCCTGATAAAATGAAAATTGCAAGAATGACGTCTGACCTAACAAAATGTAATCAAATTAATGTGATATGTCATGAACTGCATGAACTCACCCAGCAAGTAATTAGGTGTTTTGAAACGCCTGCCTGCTACACTCAAGAAAAGTACATAAAAATTTGAAAAGTATAGGTGTAACTATAGAATGCATTAAAAATGCATTCCCAATGCGTTGCAGAAGAATGTTGCAGTATATACCACCCAAAAAATGGGCAAAACAAATGCATGACTTAATGCATAGCTGTTACATGCAGCCCTTCCTGTACCAAATTATTTGCTGGGCAGTAAACTGCTGAAATATCATGGGACTTCACACTAAGTTGCCCAAAATTATTTTTCATGAATGTACTTCGTGGATTGGGTATCTTATTAGCGTAATGACGCAATCGAAATCTCTATCCTATGCTGTCGAGGAGACACAATTCAGTCAATTTTGAAAAGTGCCGCACTCCATGATACCTAATTATTTTTTTAAATACTTGCCTATAATATACACTACTTAGATGCAACCTTTGACGGGAAAAGAACAGCATGCACGAGCAATTCACTTAATGAGGTTAAACGCTTCAGATATTCAATCCTTTCTGTTCCTACTTAATGTCGTGAGCATGGAAATTGCAGCAGTGCTGATTCATGAGGACTTAGCAATGCGCCAGGAGAACCAATCCACGTCATTAAATGGAGACATACGACGCAATTTCAGCAGACTGTATCGCAATCTGGAAAGCATTTGTTTCACGGAGATATATTCAGTTCACGAGACAAATCGACGGAGACGAAGGATGCTACGGTATCATCCGTCTGAGAGTTTTTATGTTGGAAGGTTGAAAGAGTATGAAAATCCTCGAAGAGCTCCACGAGAAAACAGTTGCTGGCGTCGCAGTCGGTAAAAGCCGAAACACACGTGCGATAACCTTGTCACGGAATCCCAGTAATTCGATAAAAAAAAATTCACGCTTACAGGTTCGGAATGACGGAAATCGTTAATTATCGAGAATTGAATGGGGCCCGAGCGACGAGCTATTCCCCGACTTGTTGGTCACTTCCGCGTCGCCGGGATTCGTTCGCAACCTCGCGGTCGACTCATTATTCATTTAGCAAATCACATTGCAAGGAAGCGGAGGGAATAAAAGCTCTAATATAAAATCGTCTCGCGCCATCAGTGAAGCAGACGAGACGAGACTAGTCAAGCAATGGCGCAGAAACTGACCTGGTTGAAGATTAAAAATATGTAGTCCAAGGGGATGGATGATATCAGGTCCAGGAAGAACCAAGTATGGAAGTAGTGCCTCGCAATCTTGCAAGGGTCAAGGATGACTTGCTCGCCGTAGTCCTCCTGCAAAACGCCTGGCAACGATCCAAGCAACCCGGAAAATTAACCAAGATTAGTCTTCAAGGACTCCTTCTGTGTACCCGTGAACAACGATGAAAAAAAAATCTTTGAATCATAAGTACTTTTACCGTTGGACTCGAAAGGATATTTCCTCGTCAGCCATGTTAAGTTGCATATTTTGAGCTACGCAAAAACCAGAAAAACGTTCACGGTCGGCGGCAACAGACACGTTTCGCGATGCATAGAAAAATTATTGAATTTCTCCATTTGTATCCGAACATATGAACCAGTCAAACTGCAGCCTTGTTTAGTCGATTATATTTGTGGGTCAGCAAGTACTGGAGAGAGAATTCCTAGTGTCCATGCCGTTGGGCTCGGTAGATTTTCTTCTCCTATCACACCATTCCTCAACATTTTCAAGTTTTGATCTGTTGCAGGCCCAATATCCCAGAATTGCATTCATTTTAAGTTTCGAACAGATAAATTTACCTTAATGTTTGGTTCGTCGTGTAAGAAACAGTTCATCGTGTTTCATTGAGTAATTAATACTGTATATCTCTTTTGGAAAATGCAATGATCAAAAATCGAAATGGTTATATCTTGGGCCGCAAGTGCTTTCGGTTGAACCTAAATTTTGAGGCATTATCCTGATTTGAGAGGCACATTTCCTGGCATTTTGAATTAAAATACTGAACAGTATTCATTCAATAGAGATGTGCTTGAGAAACGGCCTAAGGAAGTTCTCGAATACTCAAGCCATTTTAACTTCAGTGCATCAGCAAAAAGCACCAAATGTTCTGCAACTATGTTTCACGAACCATCCACGGTTGCTATAGGCTTATAGAGGAATTAAAAATTGGGAATTTTAAATACTGTAAATCATATCAAGCTCTACAAGATGCAACAAAATTATAGACAGTGCAATGTGAGTATCGAAGAAAAAAGTCAACCTAGCCCCGTTCATTTTCCTTTTGAGGCTCAGGGTGCACCGCAATAAAATATATTTAAAGAAGGCTCCGAAAAGGAAATTTACAATATTTGTAAACAATAAGGGTACAATAAGGGTTCTGCCAAAGCAAAATATTTTATAAATGTATGAGATCGTGAATGTGGTTGAGAAATCTGAGAAAATTGTTTTTTTAACCTCAATCTTCTCAGGGGAAAAATCGTTCCATTTGAACGCATGTATCATACCTGTTCTGAAGTTTACGACGATGTCGATGAGAAAAATTGTATCTGAGAGACAATTGAAAGCGATCCATCGAGTGGAGAGCTCCTCATTGAAGAAGGAAATGGCAACGGGCAGAATGATCATGTTTGCGACGAGCAGAAGCAGCATGCAAAGGTCCCAGTAAAATCTGCATGGAAAAAAGTTTTCACAGGCATGAATAAACCCAACGCTTGAAACATACTTTTTTGAAATTTTAGTACAATGATTACCGTACATATTTGCAAGTCATGATTTTTTAAACCGCCAAACTATATTTTGGCAAATACCTGCGTATTTCTCGCAATCATCTTTCAACTCAAACATGATTCCTCTCTTATTTTGCGTAATTCGAAGAATAAATTTGGAAATGAACAATAAAATACTGAGCTTCTCCAAAATAAGACCAGTCTTGCTTCTATATAAACAGCTTATTCAAGCATAATAGAGGAATATGATAAGAAGTAGAAAATCTTAAATTACAATGAAATACTCCGATTAATATTTCGAAGATCGGACGTGCATGTACCATGTTTTTGTTATGTTTTTAAAGGTTAAAAAAAACCGCAAATAGGTGACCCAGAAATTTAAAGAAGAGTACGACGATATATTAGAGAAAAGGTGAAACCAAAATACAATGACATGGCAATAATTAATTAACAAAGTTATTGTATGCTGGGCTAAATACTGTACTTCATTCATTCCCTGAAAATGATTCCGGACGGCAACTGATGAAGGTTATTCGGCGTCTTGGTCTTAGATTAGGAGAAACACGGCGAGAAAATGATGCAATACAGAATACAGGTTTATTTTTATAGAAAGGCTGGTACAGGAGTCTCGACACTTCAAAGCTTGGTCTGCGTGAGGCGGAACTCAATTCGCAGCGAAGGTAAGTAATTTGAAGAAGGCGATCAATAAGCGAGCGATGAATAACCGCGATTCTGCTGATTGATCGGTGGAGGGGAGTGTTTAGATAAACCCAGTGGGGATGATTAAGAAGTATCGAACGCTGGCCCGGCGTTCGTTTTATCTTTATGCTTGGAGTCACCCGAGCTCGTCTGGTGAGCAGGCGCCGTGATAAGTGGCCCCGTTGACATTTTTACGTCCCCGGCTTTATCGAACCTGAAGTTGGAGCAAGGATGGATGATCCAGTGGCCGGTGGCCTTCTGACGCATCCGCTCCTTCATCAAGGCCTTCCTGCTGCCGAAAAGCTTCATGGCCAGCTTGTTGTCCGTGGGCTGGAAGAGGGCCTCGAATTGGTGCTTGAGGAAGCTCTGCTTGTGCTCGTGCTGACGGGTGAGGAAACGGGGGGAAAGCTGGCTCGGGCTCTGGTCCCAGTCTGCCCCGGGTTTGTTTTCCGGGCTGAAGCGGAACATGTGCTCCTCGGTTCCGGGTTTCGCCGGCGACAACGGGGCCGAGTCCCGCCGCGTCAGTCGATCGCTCACGTCCTGGGCCAGGTAGTCCTGCGCAACACACAACACGTCATCTTCGATTAATCCTCATGCTTTTTTCTCGCGGACCCTTACGCGGGGCTGAATACAGAGCAGTACAAAACTCATTCGATTATAAGGCGAACCCTGATTTTTTAAAATACAATTTATTCGGTGGGAAATGCCTATTGGTAATAATCCTCGCGTGGTGAAATTGAAAATACACATCACGAAATTTATTCAATTTTAGGAACACCGGATCATTTTTCGAAAAGGATGTTCGTCGGAATACGTTATGCTTTCCACTCACAAATGTAAGACGCACCTTGAAATGTTTTAGCAAATTTATTTGGAAAGATGATTTTATATTCGAAGGTGAACGGAATTATTTCTTCTAAACGATGCCCATATTCGAAAAAAGTGAGTTTTAAATTCATCCCTCGTTCTCTCCTCATGAATTCAGCAGTAGAAAATAAGGTAGCGAATTGCTGCAAAATCGGTAGGTCTTCAGTATTTGAAGGTTTTGACGTAGTTATCGATGGAAATAATGAACATCAGTATATTATTTGAAATAAATCCACCTGAATTTTCATTTGAATCCAGATTAAACTTTTCGGTTATTATCTTTATCATGAATGGAAAAAAAGAGAGCTCATTTCAATTACGAAGAAAACTTCAATAGTGAAGATACCGTGGTTTCTCTTTGCAGAAAATTTGATGATAGGAATAGTTTGCAAGCGGCTGTTCTCATTAGTGTTTCACGGTCGATTCACACAATTAATAAGTTTGGTCTCCTTCTCGAGCCTTCCCAGGCTACGAAGTTTTGAGGTTCATTTCAGGAGTGCGGGTTAGGCCAAAGAAATCAGTAAGATCTCTGGAACGTCAAGTCATCAATCAGGCTAAATATGCACTTAATTCCCTTTCAATTAAAGATTTTATTGTATTTGTCTAAAGGACCTGAAGAAAAACTCCAGCCGGGAATTGACGAGGAAAAGGGAAGATATTTTGCTTAAGGATTTATTTTAAATGCAAAGATTCCGGAGAAACATTTTAAACAATTGAGCGAAAAGTGGACTGCCCCTTTTTTCAAGTACTAACAAACTATTCATGGTTTTTTGCGTGGAATGCTGAATAAATCCTTTTTGTCAATTTTTTGGAAGATTACGAGCAGTAAACGTTATTGTGTACTGCTTGGCGAGATTTGTTTTTCGGATAATGCCTTCATTAATACCTGGATCGAACATTAAAGCATCGAAAATGGCAAATTAGCGGGTTGCTTGACCAAGATCCTCAGTAGCGTCAAAAATATAGAATTCTTAGCATTGTATATCTGAGTTACTACAAATTGATTCTGGTGTCAATGACAGAGATGATTGTTTATAAGAAAGGATACTTCGTTTGTATATGTGCTATAGGAAACTCCCGCCCAGTCCAAGTTTCAATCGAGAAAATTGATTAAAACTAATCTGAGGTGAGGCAAGTTTAGGTAGATTCACGTCTTCACGCGAAGAAATTTGTCGATACTGCGTATCTCAAATTTCAATCTGATTAATCATTCGAAGTTTGCCATTGACTGACTGCCACTTTCTCAACAAAGTGATGAGCAAAAATCTAAATCCAGTAACGAAGGGAAGTCGAAGATTCGCACTACCTAAGAAAAAAAAAAGTTACATTCTGAGTGGTAAACCGGATAGGCACCAAACATCCTCAAAACGCAAAACGCGTTATGCCCTCAATTTTTTTCTCTTTTTACGTAACATTCATAGAAAGAAAAAATAATTTAAAAAAGGTCGGCTATGTTTTCCCTGGGCCCACGCACGTAGGAAACCGTGTGCATCCATCGAAAATCGGTTCCCCCGCACATTATTAACGACGTATAACGTATCCGGCCGTCGGGAGAGATCAATGAACGGCCCCGCTTTGGCACGCTGCCTTTTTCAGGGTTTCCAAGTAACCGGAGAATTGACGAACCCGGGTTTCTTCTTTCCCGACAAAACGGCCCGCCACGGTCGATTAAAAGGCGCATCGGTGGCCGAGTCGACACGAAATTTCGTCAATCATCACAACTGCTGTTCCGCGTCGAACTCGAGTGTAGGTGAAGGGCGAGACCCTGGATTTTTCGAACAACCATTCGGATGCTTCGCAAACTAAAGTCCAGTACGTAACACGTTAAAAAAAGGGGTGCCGGCAGTATTATGGTATACTGCTTCCTACGTGAAAGGCGCCTTTACTAATTACGTACATTACCAGGCGACAGAAAAGCCTGCTTCTCATACTCCACGGAAACTGAAAAACCTATAGCCGTCTTCTACTGTTCAATTGCATTAGAATCTCGATTTCTTGGGCTTCTATCAGACTATCACCGGAGAATTTGGTCAACCATGCCTTAATTTCAAGATGAAGTTAAAGATTCATAAACAAAGTGGGCGGATTCACAAGATTAAATTTTAGTCGCTTAGCAGGTTTATCACCAGATCGCATGGAAAGGCATTCGGGAATTCCTGCGAAATAAGGATCATCACCCGAGAACTAACAAAAGCGCAGCTGCAAAATCATACGATTTCGTAGAAAGGAAATATTCACGAAATTTCGGTGATATTACGTCAGTAAAAGCCTTTTCTGTTATCTTCAACCTGGAATATGTTCTTCATTTTTAATGTTTATGTGCGAGGTTGTAGAGAAAAATCCCATAAAACCATTGAGATTACCGAAGTGCGGAATCACCAAGACTTGATCAATTGTCAAATACAAGCTGGATTTCACGCAGGAAGGTATTTCATCCTGAAACATTTGTTCATCTTTTGTTACATATTTATCCCGTAGTACTGAACATAGCGCCCTTATTTTCACAAATTATCCGAAACGGGCTCAGTATACCATATCATCAATCTGATAAGTCAAGTGCAAGCGCCCATTCTGTAAAGATTATATCGAATAGTTTTGAACATCTTCCTCACGAAATCTGGGTAATCAGATGGATGCCCGTGGGTGTTCTACGGATTCTTTTTCGATTTTTCAAAGTGTATGTTAGTTTATGGCGCTCCTGAAGCATCAACAAAAATCTAGAGCACATATCCAGTTGGTGTAAAAATACTGCTGAATACTGTACTGCGTTCATCTTTTTATTGATTCTAAGAATCATGGGGTATGCAAAAATAGAGCCAGGCGATGTCCAAGCAAAGATTTCCCTGACCAATTTGAGACACAGTTTTCCTTGCTCGAAGTCCTTCGCACATCAAGGCCTCAAAGGAGATGAAATGCACTTCCGAATAATGTTCAATTGCATGTCCGTATGTCCTCTACGGATATTTTAAAATTAAAATAAAACGCATCCCCCTTTCACGACTTTTTCAGACCGAGGAAAATCC